>OMPJ01046372.1:14504-33414 GCA_900312935.1 Carapus acus | reverse complement strand
TTCGATGCCGTGTTGCAAGAAAAATGCAACCAACAGGGAATGTGGTGTATGTTTGGGAATAGGTGCGGACTGCATTGGAATAGGGTCAGCAATGTAAGGGGTAGTTGTTGTAATAGGTAGGTAGGTAGGTAGGTAGGTGGGTAGGTAGGTAGGTAGATAGGTAGGTGAGTAGGTAGGTGATTAGGTCGGTGAGTAGGTAGGTAGGTAGGTAGGTAGGTAGGTGAGTGAGTAGGTAGGTAGGTAAGTAGGTAGGTAGGTAGGTGAGTAGGTCGGTGAGTAGGTGAGTAGGTGGGTAGTTGGATAGTAGGTAGGTAGGTAGCTCGCTAGCTAGCTAGCTAGGTAGGTGGGTAGTTGGGTGGTAGGTGAGGGAGTAGGTAGGTAAGTAGGTAGGTAGGTAGGCGAGTAGGTAGGTAGGTAGGTAGGTATTTTATTGGTCCCTTAATCTATTCATTCAGGAAACTTAAAGCCCAAGCAGATGAAGAACAGAATAAAAACAAAGGTAGCAGTGAACAAAACAAAAATACAGGGGGATACCTGAAACAAACTCAAACAGATATACACCTGGAAATACCTGAAACGAACTCCAGGGAGACAATGTCCACATAGGTGGAATTTCACCCTTATTATTGCTCTGAAGGCTTATCTGGGTTTCTTTCCCTAGTTGTGCTAAGCACAATGTAAGACACGTGTGTGTGTGTGTGTGTGAGTGTGTGTGTGAGGAGTCAGTGGCAGCAGATATAGTGCCCACATATGTGGTGAGGGGGGCACCCACTTGTTCTTTCTCCCTCTCGCTCTCCCTGCTCTGTCCTCGTCTTAGAGGTATTACACAATCTTTCCCCTCAATAAAAACAAACACTGGTGGGACCAAACTGCTGTAGCTGCCTATAAGTGCTGCATCACCGTACCGATGTTATTGCCTCTAATGAGATCCTGCACCAGAGGGACGAGGACAAAGTGAGAGTGGCTTCGCAGCTGCAGTTACCGAGAAGGGATGGCTTCCAGTTTGAACCGTTCTCACTACAAGTTGCTATATTGGCGGGCCAACTTCTCGCTAAGACACACTGGTTTCTCCTCCCCATTCCCTCTGTGGTGCAGAGCTGCCAGCCATTCTGTTTGGCACCCACATATTCTCACTGCTGCTGGGGCAAAGCACATCCCAGAACTATTGCAAGAGAGTTTCTAAGAAGCTGTCTCATGTGTCAGCAATCGTCGTCCAGACGAGGCTAACAAATTGCTTTTGGGTGTTGAAATAACACACCGTTGATGTAATGAGAGAGTCACACAGCGAATGGGCTGAATGAGCATTTTTAGATATGTATCAGAAGAACTCAAAAACATTTACCCCAACCGATAAAAAGTATTTGGGTAATGAAATTGTCCCCACAGTTTCTGACCTTTTGTCTCTTCTCTGTCTTCTCCAACATTCTTTCTCCTCCCTGTCCTGCTGTCCTCCCCTCATTAGACTACACCTACTTCTACAAAGGAAAGGAGTACTGGAAGTTTGACAACCAGAAGCTCACGGTGGAACCCGGATACCCCAAATCCATTTTGCAAGACTGGATGGGCTGCGATCAGTCCGACATGGAGCACGCGGGCGCCAATGGTAACCGGGGTGACCGTCAGCTGCCTCTTGATGATGTTGACATTATGGTGACCATCAACGATGTCCCCACAACTGTCAACGCCATTGCTGTGGTGATCCCCTGCATCCTCTCCTTGTGCATTCTGGTCTTAGTTTACACCATTTTTCAGTTCAAAAACAAAGGCGTACAGCAGAACACCATGACACAGCACTACTACAAATATCCTGTGCAGGAGTGGGTATGACAGGCTGAATTTTCCTTTCCAGAGAGAGATGGGGCAATGTTAAAAAAGTAAAAAAGAAGTGTGGGGGAGGGAGGGTCACGGGATATTTGTATTCTTCGCAACTGGCCAACATTACTTCTGTTACGATAGTGTTGGTGGACAGTACAAGGGCAACGCCAAAGGACGCTAATTAAGCTAGCTCGCAACTGGTGAGACAAGCTGAAGCGTCCGCTAAAGTAGACACTGTGGGACGGGGGATGGAAAAGAATCACGAGGACCCTCTGTTCTGAATGGTTAGAATTATGTTGCGCAAACAGGCCAAAAGAAGGAATCGCACAACTCCACCGACCCCGCACGAGGACCGAACCGCCTCAGATCACCAGTGTTGTGCGCACAGGACCAACTCAACCGGTGACGTGGGAGTTCCACTCTACCTTGACCGCCCTTCGTCACACACACACGGAAGCTGGGTCGTCTCAGTGAGAAGAGAGGTCCAAGCGTTTGGATGAAATACACACCAGACGCACCTCTGCTTTACTAACACTTCTCAGACTTGGACTACTGCGACTGTGAAGTCAGATGGAATGAAATCAACAGAGAAAAATAAATGTTAAAGAAAAAAAGATCTGACTTGGAAAAAACAGGTAGAATGGCCATAGGAAAAAGAAAACCATGGATCACAAATTGTTATGTTGGGGTTGTTTTGGCGGTACGAGGGTACTGAAATGTCACCTTTTCCTCTGTTTCTGCGTAATAACGCCACAGAACTTTCCTGAACACCTTTCGCCCAGAACCTCCTGAGGGTTCGGATCCCTTTACACCAATCCGGATCTCACACCACAAGATTATCAGGACACTTTTCTAAATGATTTATTGGGCAATTGTGGGGGTGGGAAACAGGTTTCTCTGCACCACAATAGCAATGTATAGTTTTGTATGTGACTTATTCAAGAACGTCTTTGCTTTAGAATGATTGAACAGATTGTCACTTGTCGTCCCTTTTGGCCGCCATATTGAGGTCATTGTAAACCGATCACATATTTGCCTGCAGATGGAGCCGAGCTAAATTTAGCCGTGCTCCGCTTTTGTTTTGTTCTTTATTCACTCCTCTTTTATCTGTACAGAAGAGGAACACTCATAGTGGGAGGCAAGCGATCAAAGAGGACGCAAATGGGAGCAGGGGAGGAGGTAAAGCAGAAGGATGGGGGCAGTGGGAAGCTGTGATCGTCCCACGGGGGAGACGAGAGGAGCAGGCAGGGCTGAATTTACATGCCGCGACTTGGCCTGAGCTTAATGAGCCACTTGTTTTCAGCGAGCTCAAGTAGGAACCACTTTCTCTCTCTCTCTCTCTCTCTCTCTCTCTCGACATTCCTATCTACTCATCGTCCCCTGTCCTGTCTCGCTGTCCTCCAACAACCCTTTTCATCCATCCATCCCCCCACAGCGTGTGGCCCTTTATCCGTTTTTTTCTTCCCTTCGCTCTCGACTGGCACTCCCCCCAGCTGACCTTTGCTGTCTTTCACGCCAATTCTGTCTCTCTCATCCACTGCGCGCTCACACGTTTCATGCATTCCATTACCTACAGAATTGGTACAACCCTTTGCGGGCGGTTTGTTGAATCAGCATGTGGGATCAATGCCATGTACTCTGATTCATAGTTATCTTTCCAGTCCAAAGTGCCAAAATATCATCTTGGGGTTTTTTTAAGGTTTTTTTGACTCCTCTCCTGGAATTCCACCACTCACAAAATGAAAATTTGTGGTATTCCTCGTCTTCCTTATTTTGACTTTAGGAGTAAGGGTGCAGTGTGCTCTCTTCTGTGCCTGTCGTGAAGGTACACACTGCACAAATAACTGCAGTCAGATCAGTAGGTTTGAGCATTAACAATGAGTACTCCTTACAATGAGTACCCATTGCTGCAACACAAATGGTTTGGTAAGACACAATGAAACCTGAAATTATTTCTTATTGTAGGGACGATTGTAGGGGTTCCACTTATGTTGACTCATCGGTTTAATAGAAGTGATCCTGCCCACAGTAAAAAATATCACGTGAGATCAATCCAAAAGTGAAATTCTGTTGTTGCCAGACGCAGAAAAAAAACCTTTCGGGATTTACCACAACAGATGTTGACTTTTCACGCTGTTTTTACATATTTCTTGATGATTCCTGTAGAAATACTGATGAGGCTGTGTGGCAAAATGTCAACTTCTATTGACTTTGTGCAGTGACTCAGAATTGGCAGTCGACACGTTATGAGTCTGTTTCAGAGTAGTAAGATTCCCTCGTTTGGAAGATCATAGCTGCAGTGAGACACTGATACATCAAAACTCTGTGACAGTTTACTGGAGAGTTTCTGTGTTGGGGAGGTGTCACATACCTTGTAATCTCACACACACACACACACACATTCACACACACACGTGGCAATCAGCACACAGATTACCTCAGAAAGCTGGCAATTGTTTATAAGTGTGCTCAGATGCTGACGTGCAATAGTCCCGCCACAAAGCGTACGATAACCATTGTGGCAGGAGAGTTGCTGCTGTCTTTAAAAGCTTTTGCACATTGCAAATTTGATTTTAATTTTAGAAAAAATTACTCTTGAGATCCCCATGTGGGCTGATGACTGTTGTTACCGCTGCACTCACAAAGGCACCACCACAAGTAACAGCTCAGTCAGAATGATTTCACCTCCCAGCAATGACATCCACATGAACACACACCTGCATGTCGCATGTGCAATTCTCAAGGACGCCATACGTGGAAAAGGGAACGAGCTCGGCCTCCGTTCCACTCCCCCGCCCCCACCTCTCTCCATCGCTCCTTGCTCCCATTCCGTGGGGTTTTTACCTCACTCGCCGGGCTCCGTCCTGCAGTCATTGGAAGTGTTCTCAGCACATACGCTTGCAATTACTTGCTGCCGCAGAGAGCGATTCAGCACACGCAGCATTCAGCACCAATCGATGTCATTCAATAAGCTGCAGTGTTATTTTGCATCAGAGCAAAAGGCAGCTTTTGTACACGCAGTGCAAAACACTCCTTAAACTTCTTAATGGCTCGAAGCAAGGGACAAATTACATTTAAAGGAAATTTGCTGTTGGACCAAAATCTCACTTTGATTTTACACTTACAAGGATGTAAATAGTGTTTTTTTTTGTTTGTTTGTTTTCTGTTCTAAGTAAGAGGAGCGGGCCAATGAATGTCATCAGGAGAAAATTAATGTGGGCAAGAGGGAGGATTTATTTGTGGATATTTAATTCATAGCAGCTTCGGTAAAAGGCGATTTTCTCTCAGAGAACATAAAAGTGTCCCGTCTCTGGATCGCTCCTCGATCCGTTTCAATTTGCGGGCCTACAGACGAACGCATTTACGCTGTCACATTCTGACAGTTGTTGAGTTTACAGCTGCAGACTGTCACAAGTCTGACCTTGCAGAATGTTTTGCTTTGTGCTTCAATAGGAGACATTTTGGGAGACCAGGACTAAAATCTTCCTCTGTGTTCCTCCCAATTGGGAAGTAGAGCTCCAGATAACGGGCACAAGTGTCACCGCATTGAATTTGTCCAGTCCTGATAAGTCCAGTGTATCTCAAAGGCTCAAACATTAAGGTCATCAACCACTGCACTGGTGCAATCATGGATTAAGTGCCTTGTTCTCCTGGGCACTGTGGCAGTAGAAATTGATTTAAAATGCATGCTGACTTCACAGCCATTTTCAATGATGTGTTTACTCAAACCCCCCTCGTCCCCTGACTCCCACCCTCCCCATCCCCTGGCTGGTTACTTTCATTATGAATGAGTCTCCATTGTCACATCACTCATTCTCATCAAGCTCCTGTTATGCCATCGAAATACATTCTCTTTAGAGGACATGTAGTTACGAGACAAGTCTGGATAGGTTTGTAGGTGGACTGCAGCAGATGGTTCGCCACCATCTTGACCTTGTATATATTCCTGCAGTTTGCAGAGGGTTACCAGTTTATAGAGGTGCAGTGTTTTTCAGCATATGTCTGTCAGAGGAAATGTTAATGGCGGAAGTTTTACTTGAGAAAAATTAACCATTGTCACATTTTACTCATGCAGCACACATGAGGACAGCCTACAAGGACATGAGATTTCAAACTGCGGTGGAGTCTGTGTCCACCGCTCAGTTTGATGTTTATTTATTCCACTCTAACGCATACGGGGCAAAGGTCCTCTGAATTTTTGCCTCTTTTATGAATTTTGTATGCCAAATTGAGATAAATAGGCCTGCAATCATGCTTCTTCCTTTTGTTATCTTTGGACGGTCTCCTTTACTGTCTCACCCTGTGTCAGCCATGTTCTCTCTTGGCAGCAATTGCCGTAGCCAAATCACCTGCGATTGCTTTTTCACAAGGAATTCTAGGGTGAAGAGGTTTTGCAGTGAGGAGAGTCTTTGCAGAGACACAAAGTCAGCAGCATTGGACTATTATCAGGAAAATGTGTATTTCCATCAGTGTCTGAGGTGGCCGGTTTGTCTCTTTGATATGTCCTTTCCTTCTAACCCACAGCTCAGGGTCCTCCTCCTGGTTTCCAATGTAGTGCCTTGGGGCAAAGACAGAAACATCTTGTATCGATGCCACAGGCATCTGAACCTTGACCGATCTGTGGTTTCCAACAGCTAGAGGCATATTCACAGGGTTGCCGGTTACACTTACCTTAACACCGAAGGGGCACAAATGAACATTTGGTCTTGAGTCACTGTGGAAACGGTCCTTTGAGACCATCATAATTGCAGAAGACGTTTGCTGAGTCAGAAATTACCATCGCTGCGACTGATGCGTAGAACTGGCGAGTACAGCAAGTCTCCCTTTTGGCCTTGGTCGTCTTTGTGCCACGTCAACAAGTTCAGCGAGCCACATAAATAAATTGTAAATCTAAAATGAATTACTTTTCTCCCTTGTCCGTCCTTGAAAGCATTCATGAAGCAATTCCTTAGACAAACGCAATTTCGGTGGAATCTTCATCTGAGGGTGTACAGCCTCAGATCTGGTGGTGTCGTGATGAGTGGTTTTGGACAACAGAGTTGCCTTTAAAGGTAGATGTAGTCACAAGACATCGTTCCCATAGACAGGTGGAGCTTGCCAGAGATGGTCCCTGCATCTCAAAGCGAGAGCTCTGTTTCTGAGAGATGCGTGGTTCCTTTTTTTGCTTTTTGACTCCATCATTAAGTGAATCGTCACACTGAAAATGGACATTTGGCTCCACTCACTCAGGTGATATTCCCAAAACCACCAAAACCACAACCGTGTATTTCTCTCTCCATCTGTTGACATGTCTTTGATTTGAGGCTGTCTCTGGCAAAAAGCAATGGGATGTGGCTGCATCTTCCTTTAACTTGCCTGTTGCCTTTAGTTTCCAGTGTTCTCTTTTCATAATAAAGGAATTAATGTGTAGATGAATAATAACATATCAAAGGTAGTATTGGCAGTTTTTTTGGAGTGTCAAGATGCATTCTTTGGATAATACCATACCAGTACTACAACTTTACCAGATTTTATCAGGAATAGCTTTAAGAGTGAATCACTTTGTTTTTCTGATGGAAAATAGTTTTCTGTAAATATTGAGTGTTTTGGTTTTTTTAGTTCTGGGTTTTTTGACAAAGTGGGTTGATAATAAAATAATAAAAATAGAACAATTCTTTACAAGCTACACAGGCAACATTTGGTTCCGTTCTTTTTAGACTGGTCACATTGTACTTTCTAATATACATCAGCATCAACTCATGTAAATAGGAAACCCAACTACTGTACTGACTTCAAAACAGATTTTGTAGTTTGAATTATTTCTTTGATTTTCAACGAGCATCATATTTTGCACACACTACCGTTTTTATGACAATGCCCATATCAGATTGGCACGCTTACCTTGCGGAAAATGATTCTGGATTAGTTTTAATGAAGCAGTTTATTTAAATGTTTATATGACATGTTGTTTGATTTTAACTGTCCAACACCTATCTACAAATACACATGTTCTGTTGATGATGAAATATCAATAAAAGTGAACATCTTATTGCCCATTGTGCACATTTTATTGACTTGAAGTGGTACAGATTCTTCGAATTGCTCAGTAAGTGAATAATTCAGCACATATCCTGCGAGGGACTTGTGGTTCTGTGTCACACCAAGTAAGCAATGATACCAGTAACGCCTCAGTTTGAGGGGGCAGCAAAGCACGTTAGAAGTGGTTTGGCCTCGATTCGCAGGATTGCATTCACTTGAAATTCCACACAGAGTCGATTATGCCCATCTTAGAACCTGAAGATTTACTTCAGATGGACAGTACTACCCATTTTTTAACAGTCTTTATTCTGTATAAATCAGTGACTCAAATCATTACTTGGTTATGCTGCACATTTAGTACCAATGATGTGACATGATGACGGTCGACTATCTTCAGTTGTAACAAATTTGCGCTGGAAGAGGAGAAACCCTTGGGAGAGGCCATACATAGATATCCTCCACAGACACAAATTGCTGGATGTGCAATTTAAGCCACTGGTACAGCAGTAGTACTCCATCAACAACTGTGTACTATGTACAGACAGAGAAAATAATTGGGCTGTATATTTGAGTTGTTTTCATATTTGCTGTGCATTTACAATTCAGCCAGTTTGCACATTTGTCCTTTTACTGACCTTTGCTCTTAAGTCAGAATGACACCTTTTCTTTCTAGGGATGTTCAGACTGAGAATCATCGGGCCAGTGAATCACAAAGAATACCGATACATCTTACTCAACACTTGGGCTGCCATTTACTTTTTTGCACCAGCATTGAATGATACAAATATGTTTCTTTCAAATGAACACATTTTTCAAATTGATCTCCAGCAGCGGAGAAGCCACAGAGCACTGCAGCGTGTATTTGGGTTTCATGATGGACTTATTTGGATCTCAGTGACTGCAGCTCCAGCTGCACACGGTGTGCACTTGTGGCCGAATCTCTCCTCCAGTACGTGCCACTGTTACACAGTTGTACTTGTGTCTCTTTCAGTACCAGTTGGTGCATGAGATCATGAAGCACATATTGTCCACCTTTCTGTTGCCCATCTGACACTGGGGAAGTTCTCCTGGGCTGTCTGTGCAGGAGCAGAGCACATAAGGAAAACAATGATAAGAAGAAAATAAACATAATGAATCGGCACAGTCTGCTAGAATCGACTGACATTCCACTTTTTAGTGCTGCATTTTTGTATTTTTGTCACTACCATATTTGTGACAGCTATCGTGGTCTGTTCGCTGTTTGTTATTACTGTAGCCACATTCGTTGCATAATGAGATGAGCACGCCTCAATCAAATATTTTCACACAAATGAATTGCATCTGTGGCTCTGCTGAGTAAGGGTAGCTCACCCTCAGAAGCAGGTGAGCTGTGTGTGTCGACAGACTCCTGTTCAGCAGTCTTCGCCTCCGTTTCCTCCTCCATCTGTCCCTGCTGACTCTGTTGTCCTCCCATAGGCACAAGTTACACCTGACAAAAGAAGAAATGTTGACCATATGTCTTCTTGGTGCCTGTGGGGCTACTAGGGGATTTGGTGTCTCGCTCATTTTTGCCTCGTCTGTCTTTCTTGCACACGCTCTTGTCGAATAAACGTAACATGTATATAACCATACGTTGTGGCACGGGCTTGTGTCAGAGCTGTGTTGTGTTGAATCGACACATTTACTCGTTGAAAGCTACAGCGTGAAAAATTCCACCTGAAGTCAGCAGAGTGCCGCAGAGAAACCTGCCCTCTCAGCGAGCCGCATTCGCAGCGCATCAAAGATTTTGTCTGCTACGAAACATCAGTGTGCCCAGGACAGGGTACAAAGCCCTGAACACTGACACATCCACACACACGCTGTGTCTTTGAATGTGTTTTTGTTGTTTACCTCTAGAACTTCAGTTATCTTAGTTCCACAACCAAGCTGCCAATGGACCCACCATTAAACTGAATGTATTTGCATTGTATTTGGAAATTCCCTGAGTAACACAAAACAAAAACTCGTTTCCAGCCATCAAGGTGGAGCAAAGCCACGTTAAACTTTATTGGATTCAATGCACATACAATATATAGCAAATATATCGCACAGCTGCTACATCCAACATTTTACTTCAGGAAAGAAACTACTAGCCTTCCCCATGCCATGTTTAATGGGCTCAAAGTGGATTACTTGGATTATTGTTTATTTCCTTTGTCTAGTTACTTTCTCTCTAGGTTCCTCCTCGTGGCCCAAACTGAATTGCATCTATTTGTCACTGTATCCAGGACCAACAGATAATGGCCACTGGAGACGTGCAAACCTTTAGACTGACAGGCAGCAAATCACTGCAGCAACAACGATTAAGATCCTCATGGTGTTGAGAATATCTGAAGACACCATATCCACTGTTCAAGAGACAGTAGATTGTATTCCAATTAAAATGTGAAAAACTGTTTTATTGCTTTATGATGGTTGATGCACATCAATTGTAACAGGAAAATAGAAGCAAAAGACGATGAAATGTCAGAGGGAAGCAGGGTGTGAGGAGAATTCAGGTTGAACACGAGCAATGCCAAAATGCCAGGTATGAAAGTCAAATGACTTCAAGTTGGATAGAAGGAACCAATCTGCCACCTTTCATGAAGGCAGGAACATCTTGATAAATATTCATTGTAACCAACTCACACCCCCACACCAGCTGTCTACAGCAAAGTCCAATATCTATGACTGATATTGTCTGGTTTTGATTAATGTACCTCCTAGTCTGCACCACTGCCCTCCTCTAAGTGATTCAGGAATATATTTGTCCTCCTTCAGCGCATACAGTAAATTTAAGGAAAACCCTTTATCTCTTCCTTCCCTCATCATCCTCTACTGGCTCCACTGCAAGAGGATCTTTGTCTTATAAGATCACTGGATGTTTTAGTGCGCTAACATCGGTATGGCCAAGCACTTAATTGAATCCCATGACGTTCCTCAGAAATAAAGTAGTATTATTTAATCTATTTACAAAAAAGGCCACTTTGCTGTTCGAAACCTGCTCGTGGACGGACTGAATTGTACCCATATTGACTAATATTTGGCACGTTGTCGCTGGATAGTGGAGAAGTATGCTGAAATTCTTCATGTTGTTTCCATCGTAAAACTGGTTATGTTAAGATACACAGCAAAACATGTGCTTTACAGTTGGTTTGATTGGCTACAGCGGTATGTAGACAGCTGATACTGGACACAGTTTCCTTTCGAGTGACACACTTACAAAGTAAACACTGAACGTTAAAGCCTAACACACGGAGTGAGTGCAATGTTTACAACACAAACTCCGCCCACTGAAGGTGAATGCTTGGAGGAGGACGGTAGCATGGGGAGCGCAGGGAGCCGAGGGGGGAGAGAGAGAGAGATGGTGAAGAAAATAATTACCCCACGTAATCAACGGGCCCGGTTTGTCTATGCCAACGCGGCTCCGGTGGGTTTGCGATGTTTCCAGGCAGAGTTCACCGGACGAGGTATTATGGGGGCGGTTCGTAACAAAGATCGTGTATGTGGGGAAGAGGGACTGTATGCGCCCAACTCATATCTACGCTCGCCTGCGGTGTCCTCTGCTGTGAGACTATACACTCTCACTGATCCGACATGAGAAACAACCCGCGACAGATGGAAAAAATTAAAGATAATGGACTTCGCGAGCTTTCGTTGGCCTGGATTGTCGATTGTGATACTTAACATATTGTATTCATCACATATCTTCCACCCTCGTCTAACCCTTGTTTTCCGTGGTTCAAGGTTTAAGGTGTTTGAGGAGTAATGGGGTACTATCACAAATTCTAGCGATATGGCATAACAAGAGAGTACAACTGTGAGTAATTCATGTTACAAGTAACGTCCACACAGTGATTACTTTCTATTGTTGTTGCACAGCAAGCGCTATGTGACACAGTATTCCCAGGTCCCTTCTAAGATATCCTTCAAGTGGTCTGAATTTCTACATTTGAGAGAGCTTGACACTAAATAAAATGTGACTGCATGATATTAAAATGCTTTATTGGTTTTACAATGTCCGCTCTGTGCTTGATATGCCAGATAAATTTTGAGATTGTTGTGTGACTGAATGTTATGTAAACGGCAGAAGATTCTCACCTAGCATTGAGTAAATGTCGGTGAATCACCCTCCATTTCATTTAATGAGGGAATTAACATGAAAATACGTTAGTTTGTGACTCATAGGCAACCAGTTTGCTACCAAAGTACACTGTATTGGAGTGAAGATTACTCCTCTCACCTCTAAATGTTCTTTGTCCTCTCTCTCTTTCTCGCCCACTCCGGGCTGTCAAACTTTGTGACGTTCTTCTGGTGCTAAGCTAATGGAAGCATCAACAATGTGGATGTCACACAGAGGGCCCGCTGTGATTGGCTCATACGGGGGACGCAGCGCCGGACGGGGCGTCACGCCGTAAGTAGCGCGCACGCAGTTGCTACGCAGGTTGCTGAGGAAGGTAGACGCGGTTGTGTATGTGCTCGCGCACAATCATACACAGAATCACTCAGACAATGTGCATATTGACAGTATTTTGAACACAACTCAAAATATGAATTTCGTCGATTCTATGCATAAGCAAACTGAAATACAGTTATGTGTTGCTTTTCCTATAATATATAGTTAACATTTTTATATAAAATATTGAAGTTTCCTGTTCCACACACATAAAGTATTCTCTGTATAACTGAAGTATTTCATCGCTTAATTTATATATTGTATTTTAATGTATACCAAACACTCAAAAGTAACAGCGTGCAATCGGTTTGTGTACGTCTATCCCAGCTGCTGTATAGGAACGACGGCGACGTCTGACGTCATCACGTTGATTCTCGAGCCCGGAAAAGACACGTGGGGCGCCAGGGTAACCCGCATGCTACGAGGCCTTGAGGTTGTTAGGTAAATGTACCGATTTTACACTAAATGTGAACACTTGTTCCGCATTATCTCGTTATGTTTTGAAATGAGAGTGACCGATCGCCACCCTGCTCCTCGATTGTTCATTTCCATCTGTTAACTTGTGAAACTGCTTCTCCTGTTAGCCTTAATGCTTCTGTTTTGTGCCACTCTAGGTTGAATCCCTGCTAACCCGTTAGTGGCTCTCACACAAAATTCTAACTTCACCGGGTTCAGGATCAGAATTCCGTTGTCCTTCGCTTCATCATGGCTGTGAGAGCGGCATTTGAGAAAAACAACGAGATCGGTTGCTTCGCCAAGCTGAGCAACACTTACTGCCTGGTGGCCATCGGCGGGTCAGAAAACTTTTACAGGTAAGAACGTCTTGTCGTGTATCGGGCACAGAGTATAACGCGTGTAGGTGGAGACGTACGATGCAGGAGCGCTTTCCATCACGTCGTACTGGGATTGACATGTGACATTTAAGACAGCAGCGTGAGCAAAGATTTAGACCTAACACCTAATGTTCTCGGGATTCTGGATGTTCCAGAATTAGTTGACGCTAATAAATGATTGATACCACAGCACATCAACATCATCTGCAGGAGCTGTTGTCTCAGCATGTTGGAATCAGGTGCACTGGCATCCACCCTATGAGCTCAGCCCAGTTTTCAGCTACATCACACATTTGACGTGTGATAATAATGTGTCAAGTGTTCCTTCTGACAAGACTGGTTTGTCTCCTCAGTGTGTTTGAAGGTGAATTATCAGAAACCATACCAGTGGTTCATGCATCCATAGCAGGCTGTCGCATCATAGGGAGGATGTGTGTTGGTGAGTCCTGCTCTGTAATGGATATATGTGCATATGGAGTGAGCCTGTGTGGTTCAAGAAAGAGATGACATGGGTGTTAGTATCAGAGTAAGGTAATTGTTTGTGTTGACAGGTAACCGTCATGGCCTCCTGGTGCCTAACAACACAACAGATCAGGAGCTCCAGCACATTAGAAACTGCCTACCAGATGTAGTGAGGATCCAGAGAGTAGAAGAGAGACTGTCTGCGCTTGGTAACGTCATCGCTTGCAACGACTACGTAGCCCTGGTCCACCCAGACCTCGACAGGGTGAGCAAATCAGCTGTTTTGCTTTTCAACAATATATGATTTTTTTTATGTAGCTCAAATTACCAAATGCAGGAACATGTAACACAGAGATTGCCCACTCTCTTTCTCGCCTGTAGGAGACAGAAGAAATCCTGGCAGACACGCTAAAGGTGGAGGTCTTCCGTCAGACCGTAGCAGAGCAGGTCCTGGTCGGCTCTTACTGTGCCTTCAGTAACCAGGGGGGCTTGGTGCACCCAAAAACCTCCATAGAAGACCAGGATGAGCTGTCGTCTTTGCTTCAAGTGCCCCTGGTGGTGAGTGATGGAGGGAGTACGCACTGGTGTAGTCTTAGCTCTCATTTAGTCCGATTGCCTTGTGTTATTGTGTTGTCAAATTAGTGACATTAAGCGAAATACTTTTTGTTGTTGCATTCACACATTATGTGTTTACCGTACACTAATTATCCCCAAAGCTGTAGTGACTGAGTTTAAACTATTTGCAAAGATTCTGCGGCTCTATTACATTTCCTAACATTCCCTACATAGCCGCTCGAAGATTTTTATGGATACTAGAATTAAACCAATGACAACCTCAGACAGCTCCACCTGTCACCTATGAAAATATAAACTCATGAACCCCTGAGAGGCCTGAAGACCTTAGTGACCAAGACTGAGGAGACATCTGTTGCACTTTAGGCAACCAATGTCTCAATGTATGACTCCTCGGTGAAGCTCCTTCCCTCTCATCCTCAGGCTGGCACTGTGAACCGTGGCAGCGAGGTCATCGCGGGGGGGATGGTGGTCAACGACTGGTGTGCGTTCTGTGGCCTGGACACGACCAGCACTGAGCTGTCAGTCATCGAGAGTATCTTCAAACTAAGCGACTCTGCACAGCCCTCGGCCATCGCCACCAGCATGAGGGACTCGCTGATTGACAGGTAAACCCCAGACTGTGTTGAAAACATAGTTTTTCTTTTGTATTTGTATTCACTGCATTATTATCACTTGTGTACTCATCTTGTTTAATATGCGTGTCTGTCCAAACACGTGTTGAGTGTATTGAAATGGCCTCTCTGTGCCATCGGGATATCTCATCATACACACAACAAACACATGAATACATTCAAACCAGAACAGAATGCAACCATAGCAACACTTATAGGACCAGACTGACTCATTTAATACTCATCACACAATTTTTGTCACGTACACGCCGGTCGGTACACAGTCTGTACACACTGTATAATTGAATGAAATTATTAGTTTTTCACACACACCCCCACACACACATACACACACTTTTACGCACACGTAGCGGTCTCGCCATGAGTGCTCGAAAGTAGAATTGTTGTCAACAATGTTAGGAATGTTTTCCAACAGTGAATGCGACACTGCGCCATAGACATAATGTCGCTGAAGTCCTCTTTTCTGCTCTCTCGCATTAGCATGGCGTAAGCCCGGCGTGCAGTTCACCACCTGTGAGGACCTCTGCTGCGACTGCGCACTGCCTCAAACGAAGCCAACATGCCATGCCACACCTCCCGATATTTTCTCAATCATGCATCCAAGTTATAGAGGTGATTTTCAGTGATTCACCAGTTGATATCTCGCAACACGCAGAACCTCTTTCACAGACACTCTCGTCCTCTGAGGAATTGTCATTCTCTAGGGCACGAGTAGGGACGCATGGGGTGCCTTCTAGTCTCAAAGTTGACGTTGTAATGCAGAAGATGTTTAGAGTATATTTGCCAAAGGTATTTGGTGTATCAACTTGAAACAGATGTGTTCTCCCTCATTTTTTATTAAAACCACCACAGGATGTGATGAAAATGCTTCATTTCTGCAAAAGCCAGCTCTGTCACGCGGGCTTGTTTTCGACATGGCAGATGGCATCTGCGTTTGCTTACAGATATTTGCTCGCACACCTCTACATTACCCTCAACTCGAAATGTGTCACCCCCAGTCTCAGGAGTGTGTCTTGTGTATTGATTTCACCCCTAAGATCCTGGCTGCATTTGTTGACATGGGTGTCTCGGGTGAATGTCCGGCATTTGAAAGAGTGAAGCCCCCTGCTTTTCCAGCAATACTGTTTCGGAATGCGGTTTGAGTGCCAAGAGTGAAAAGAAATGAAATCCAATGTTTTTTTCTTAAGATGTCAGATTTGTAGTGTATAAAACTTGACCTCTGCATTGGTGTCTGGCATGTGAAAGAGCGAAGCTGGAGAGATTTGTCTCGTATTCACGTCTTCGATAATTACTCGTAATGGACAGTGTCTGTCCACTATGTTGTAAAATAAAGAATCACTTGGTTTTTACTTGTTGGCTTGATTTGTTTGATTCCATCATGTCTTTTCCTTTAAATGAAGGAGCATTTTAACAACAGGTGAAAAGTAAATCTGCTTACATTGGAGATGCACAACTGCATCTCTGTAATGACACCAAATTGTGGACGCTTCATTTTGTGACAATCCAGTCCAGCTATTTTTAGATTTCTCTTTCTGTCACTTCTTACTTTGCTGCCTCCGAGAGGAATACTGACTTAACTGTTTGTACATCAGTTCTGTTCTGTAGTAAGTTCTTGGGAAATTGTGAAAATTATAAAATCTTGCCGCATAATTTCACAGGATTAAGATCCCTTGGAATACCCTTAGCCAAAATGTTTTGCTCAACCTTAAATATATTTTCTTTGATTATGGGCACATTAGTGATGCAAACAAGAACATTGATTAAACACTCATGTCTACACCCTAACGCACTGCCTCCCCCATTTTCCATCTCAACTTTTCCTTCTGACAATTTCTTTATGAGGACTACAACAGATGTTTTTCACATTGCAGTACACTGATGTTTGACAATATTGCAAATGACTGCTTTATGCATATGCACATCAGCACTACCCACACGTTGAACCGTCAGTACAGCCGGGAAATTGTGCTTGCAAGTCTTAGACTCGCGTGATAATCTCTTGCGAGCCACATATAATGGTACTGTAAGGGAGAATGATAAAACAAGTAGCAAATATTGCTAAGGCTCCAATTGAGGAAAAGACAATGACACAAATTCAAGGCAACTTTTTTTATTGGCAAATGCTTTGAATAAGGTTGTCGCAATGCATCTACGTACACCTCTCCAAACAGTGATGTTAGGAAGCCTTAAGAAAACACACCGTGTAATACAGCTTGATTATATGATCATTTCTATCCACACTTTTTTTTTTTGTCTCATACACGTACACTTGAAATTTTTGGTTTGGGAAAAACATCTAAAAACAACCCCAAAAAAACAACAACACAATTGTATCTATTGCATAAAATCAACATACATGTATAAAAAAAAACATGCAAGGTTTGCTGTGCATCAACCTTTTATGTCTGTAAAGTCACATATTAGCAGAGCCCAAAGAGGGTGGAGTAGATAAAAAACAAAGTCGAAGTGATTAAGATACAGTAAATGAAATCCCCCAAATATTCAACACCAGGTAATTCCTCTGAAACATTGTATTAATTTATGTGCAAATGAAGCTCATTCACTTCCTACACTGAATACATTTCGTTTTACCCAATGCTCCACTAAGACAACAGGACAAACTGCAAACTTACAAGCTCTCTAACAGGGTAAGGGAGGAGACCTGAACTCTTGGCCGACAAACTAGGAACAGCATTGGAGCAGTTTGTTTTACTGGCCCAAGTGGAAAATGTCCTGGTGTGCGCTCCTGCCGGGAGCGGTTTTTGCCTGCGTTACTCCATTACTGATGCTGCAACTGTTTTCGTTAGCATTTCACTGCTTTGTCTGAGACTGGCAAAGGGTCAGAAAAGATCACGGTTCGAATGAGATATGAAGTCCCCCAAGCACTCCAGCTCCAAAGTTATAGAGTCCACCTCATGCTCATCTGCTAATATTCCTCTTTTTTTAAATTCTACTCTCAGCAACACACATCTAACTTTCAGCACGCATCTACAGACAGCCACGCCGCAGAATCAAAAACAAAAATGTAGCTAAGCTATGATCAGAGGGTAAGGCATCCCTGCTCTTCTCACCTTACCTTAACCGTCATTCACCTTATTGTTAGGGTGTGAGACAGCAGGTATGTGTGAGTGGTCTGTGATGAGAAGACAACAAGGAGCGTATCCGTGAATGAGGGCTGTCTACATTCTAGAGCAGCATGCTGCTTATGGTGCATGCTCGAACCAAAAGTGTCGATTAATTGTCCTACATTAGCATTTCTGACATGACGAGGTGGAGTTGCGTTAAGACATGGTGCTAACAAAAAGCTTTCGGTTTGAGAGTGAAATATTGCACATGAAATTACTGTACATTAACATCACAGAAATTACAGTAATCGTTTTAGAGTGATTGTCAGCTCTGTGGTAGCCAGCGAGAATTGACGAGGTGGGCCTCAGGCTGACGGCGTGAGTACAGTAAAAAGAAATGCGGACAGCACAAACGTAAATTACACCGAGTGTTTCAATAAATTACTATGCAAAACATGGTGGTGAGCGTGAGCCAAATTTGAACACAGGAAATCTCAGAGAATCGATTTTGTAAATCTTTTTTTTTACTGCTGTTATTCGGTGGGCACGGACATACTGCAGTAGAATCTACTGCACAGTGCTGCATTTCCATCTGCATACGTAGAGTGTGACTCCAAGCTGCGTCGTAAATATCAGCCACTATCCAGTTGCGAGTCTAGTCTAACGGATAAATGTTTGGGTAAACTGACTACTAAGACTATTACAGAACAGTTCAGTCTGCTTATGAGCTCTTAAGTCGATGGTTGTTTGGTCTCACTACTTACCATGAGGGGGTTGAACGGAAGAAACTGAAGCACTCAGGACCATTGCAATTATGAGGTGAATTCTAAATAAGGGTCAATGGAGATGGCTAAGCTGTAGTGCGCCGCATTCACTGACCAATGAGAAATGACGGGGAGGAGGGATTGTGTGCACTTGTACGACTATGTGACTTGTGTGGGTCTGAGAAGCTGAGTGGGGGAGGACCGTGGCTTGGTTGTTTTTGTGGGCTTCAGTCACACTCTTTCTTCTCTCTCCTTTGCCTCCCGTATCTCAGCACCGAAAGATGTCCAGCTC
>OMPJ01046372.1:2150-14484 GCA_900312935.1 Carapus acus | reverse complement strand
CCTGCCTGTCTAGCAGCCAAATGTCTCCTGCGAGGCATAAACCATATAGAGGAAGCCATCCTCGTCTCTCTCTTGCTCATAGATTTCGGAGATGGCCGTGGACACGGACACCATGCTGTGCTGATTGACGAGTAGGAAGAAGGCCTGTGTGGGATTCAGCTGCAGGCGGCGTCTTGTTGAGGGACAGGGACGGCAGTCACAGGGTGAGAGAGACAAAGGTCGATTATGAATATAGTAACAACTTCAGGGCACAATCAATTCTTTTTAGGGGCTGAGAATTCCAGCGTTCTTGCACAAAATTTACAAAACAGGAAGAGAACTGACAATGCCGAGGCCATTCCAATCAAATGTTCTAATTCTGCATTTTTTGTTTTGCACATTCACTCTAACACCCTTGATTGTTTTTCATCCTTCATCTCCTCTTTTCAGCAGCAATTTCCAGCACTCATTTTTTGGGTCAGAGCTCTCACATTTACACTTGTTGATTGTGTTGCAAGAAGAGTGCCATAACCTTGCAAAGACCTGAGCGACTTTCTTCAGAACAATGTGCCCATGATGAAACTATTTAGAATGTACGTGTTCAAATTGTGAACATGCTAGGTGACTTCATACATCAAATAAAATCTGTAGAAGTAACCATAACCTAAATTCTGAAACTGCCTTCCACAAAATACATCCTATCAAATATCGCTTTTATAGGTCTGCCTTCTTGGTTACACAGTCTATTTCCCCTTCCTGGTGTGATTGGATGAAAATCGCTGTCGTACCTCTTTCCATTCGATCCCGCATTCAAGTTTGAAAACATTGACAATACCAGTGCAAACATACACCAGTGTACCACAGATACACCACTGATAGTGATATCCAGTGTATTTTCAAACATTTACTTTTCTGTTTGCACACAGGCGTCACAAAACCAATGGCAACATGTAATATGTGTTTGTTTACCTGATGATCTTAACCAGCTCACTCATGTTGACATGATCGGGTACCAAGAACTTGGTCTTGTCCAGGACTGGCAGCTGCTTCTCTCCCTTATACCTCTCAATGATCACCTGTGGCAATTACAGAGAAAAACATAATCAAGATTGGATTGTACATTGATCAGCATGTGACTGTTGGCAGCCTTTGGATGTGGCGTCACACAACTTCTGTGAGACATTGTTTATGAAATGAGTTAACGAATGATCAGAAAGATATACAGTGTGTTGCTATATTAACGCAACTATCGGCAGCTGTCCTGGCACCACGCAGAATTCATAGCATGGTAGAAAACATAAATCACTGCTGACTGACTAATTGGCTGCTGTGGAAAACAGCCTCACCATTCCTGCATGAAATATTTGCATGAATGTTCAGATGCACAACAGGACCAAATGGCGTGTGTTGAGGACAAAGTTAGCTTTAGTTTCCATGTGATATTTCGTGGGATTTTTCTACAGATACAAAATTACTAATATGCATAATATACAGTAAATACTAAGACTGTGAGGCAATGTCCTTCCAGCACTTTGCCAATGTTAACCGTACTTCAAAACAGAAGTACACCAAATACACTGAATACACCTACCGGTACCTACATATGAAATATTTTCTTTGTGCCATTTCCTTGTGCTACAAATAATTGCACTGCAGACCTGAGGCCCAGGTGGGCTTCCACTCTGTCTATTAAATCTTTCATTCACAGTTCCTTGTTTTTGTGTGTCAACTTCGGAGAAAAATTATCTTAATTTGAAGATAAACTGTGCAAAGATAGTCAATTTCTCTTTAAAACCGGAGAGTATTGATTATCAACATTTTGATAGAAGCGAAAACCTGACTGCGGGCATTTACATTTTTTACATTTACCTGGTTTGCTTTCATGGCCAAACACAGTATCTGTTCATCTATATTTGGATTTGAGTAACTTCAGGGATGTATTGTAAATTCCCATGACACAGTGTCAATTACTGTCAATTCTAGACAGGTAATCAAATATTACCTTGGCCAAATGACGCACGTTAACTCACTTTCTGCGACGTACCACTTGCACTGATATTTCTTAGATTTTTTTGTCTTGATGAATAGCAAATAAATGTTAACATTTAAGACCATTGGGGGCAAAAAGGTGTTAAAGGTTAGGTTGAAGGCCTTACCGGAATCTTGTTGGGGTGCTGCTCGCGGATCTGCTGAACCTCTTTGCATCGGTCAGCTGTGGGAAACAAAGAGACCACCCGTGAACAAAATGTTCTTGCACCGATTTTGTTTATTTCAGCTAACATTCAAAAGTGTATTTCCATGAAATCACTGCTTTTCGATGATAACTTAAAACTATACCATCTATTGAAGTTCCTTTATTTCTGCATTGCCCTGCAGCTGATAGTTTCAGTAAGTGTGCACCCCAAATATCTGACACTGTCAGCTATTTGTCTTTGATGGCAAGGCCATGACACCTTTGCACACCTGTGTCACAGCACAACGCAACACCACTGATTTGGTTGCACCAAGATGCAACAACCCAAATGGGCACACTGTGTATGGGGTTAAGAGGGGTAAGGTTTGAAGCTCAGATAAATCTGAGCAGCAAGTATTGAGAATGAATGCTGCCTTTGTTGGGTTGAATGTGTGTGAATTTATTCCCTGCCTGTCTAGAATGATCAATCAAGTCTTGGCTCACATTGACACATTAGTAAAATTTATTAGTTCACTTTCCTTAAAAAGTAATGGATGTGTTGAATACTGTTGGTTGAAGCTTTTTAGAAGGTGGCATTGTTGATCTATGCATCCAGAAAAAATCTTGGGTGATGGATTTTACTAATTATTATTTGACATTCAGTTTGTACTCTGGCGAGCTGAACATGTCAAATATGTCAAGCCTATTGCGTGTAGCATGAAGGCAAGGGCGGAGGAGAGAGATCATCAAATGCAACTACTTTGAACCCACAGGAGCACTATGCTCACTAACTGTGTCTCAGATCCAGGAACTGCAGTAAGCCTGCAATCTCATCAGCTGCTATGGGGTGGTTTCCAGCATATCACCACCGCCTCTAAAGATAAGGACCTTCAGTGCTTCTGTGTGTTAAAATTCAACTGCGAATATCCGCATCATAATGACTCCGTTTCACAAAATGTAATGAACCGGCATTACCCAGAAGTCCACTGCAGGTTATGGTGGTGACAAAAGTAATCCATCTATCTATCTATCTATCTATCTATCTATCTATCTATCTAGTACTACTGGCACTAACACTATTGCTAGCAATACTGCCACTAATATTTCTACTGCAACCAGCTCTAGTAACACCAGCAGTTCCGATGGCACTGGTACAAGTAAGCATTAGTGCTACACTGGGCAGTCTTCTTTCACCTCCTCACTCCCTTTTGTTCAAGAAAAGTGCATCGGTACTCCTTTATTGGGGGATAAATTGCCCAAGCTTGTCATTCCCAGAGGAGTCAGCCTTATTGATTTTTCATTTGAGCCCTGGGGGACACAAAGGTACCAATACTGGTCCCTCCTAAGGCAGAGGCATAGGCCCCGGGGCACGATGGTCGAGCACAGTCTGTGATGAAGGTCTCTGCCCATGGTGACATGGCTGCTTCGTCCGTACTTTGCCATTTGACTCTTATGCAATATGGACTAAGGGCTCCTCCCTTTCCTGTGTTCGGAATCAAATTACAACATAACTCACTAAACACGTGGACTGGGTTAATGTGTCAGCACGAGTTGTTTGTCTTCTTGTAAACACGACGTATTGACGAGTTTACCCGACCCAATCAACTTATGGGGCGGACTAAATGCTGGTAATCTCAGGCCTCTAGGCGACCGGCCCTCATCGAGCTAACGGATCATCGATCATGAAAGCGTGACATCATTATTTAACAGACATGGTATAAACAGGTCAAACAATGCTGAAATGTCTGGACATTGCATCTTCCGCATACATTAAGGCTTATACCAAGACAACATCAGTGTTTTGAACAATTGCTACATCTAGTTGTTTGACGACAATCCTACGTTGCTATTGCAGTTGATCGTTAAACTACGATAATTTGACCACGGGGTATTAACAAAACGATTGAAACAAAGCTGTACACCATGTACTTTTGCTGACACCTACGCTAGGCTAAAGGGCTAATCGGTCGGGCGACAATAACAAAGCTCCACGAGGTTTATCGATGTCTTACCAAATGTCCTCCTTTGTTTGAAGGGTCTGTCGGACGGCATCTTGGTGGTTGTAGTTATATTGTCGTGACCTAATACATTCACAGCACAAAAGGTTATTAAATCTAACAGAACCGGGATGGCTTCGGAGATGCAGCTCTCTTCTCTCTCAGTCTGAGGCTATAACTGCTTTGGACAAACAAAGCAAGTAAACCGAGCTGCTGACGTCATAACCCTGGTGGTTAAAGGTACCAATTTACACCGATAAATGTTTGCAAAAATAGCAGATCAACTTTTTATTTGTATTGCTCTCATCGCAAAAAAAAGTTGTTCGAAATCACATTATCTACTCACGGGGTGGTTTTAGCTCTGAAATCCGAACAAACCGTGGCACATTCTAATTGTACATGAACTACCACGACAAGATTTTTTGATTTCATGAGCAATTCTGAATTCTATCCTCTGTTATATCATCATAAATGCTAGTACAATATCTCTAGCAAATGCTTAGTTTTATTTGACCTGGCTTACCCTGCGTTTCTTGCACCCTGCCTTCCGTGAATAGTGAGCACTTTCATTTGTAAGAGGCTCTCAGCTTATTGGCAGTAGCCATGAGGTCAGTAAGGCCAAGACCATGGGAATTGTGTCATAGCGACAAATTAAAATCATGTACCGCAAGTTTCTTGTAAAGTTCATGAAGCCACAACCTCAGTAATTATGTCATTGTGGCAAATTCACATCAGTTTTACATGTTGTCAGATAATGACCAACAGTGACCGCAGGCCCAGCAAACTATGGTAAAGTTCAGTAAGTGACAGGCACTACAAATACTTGCCCGCCACATGTGCTCGAACATTATCAAGCCACCACACTGGTCGAGCAAAACATCCAAAAAAACATCTACACGCAAGCTACATTCATTGAAGAGATTTACACGTGTCCCAAGACCTGTTGTAAAACAAGAATTGCAACACATCACACTGGTGTTATGTTGCCATTTAAAATTAAATCTACTAAATATATCATAGTCCATAAAGAGATTTTGCTCGATGATAGATCAGACATATCTTTTTCTTTTATTTCCTTTTATAGTCAACAGGCAAAATTTCCATGGGTTGCCCATGACAATTATATCTTAAAATGATGGCATTCGAAATGAAATGATGGCATTTAAACATTAACCTGGCTCTGGTGCGTATTCACTGAATCTGCGGAAGCAGAGGACTCAGAGGGTTTATTGTTTCTGTCTCTCTGAGGATATTGTTAGACCACATCCTAAAGGTTACCGAGGCCGTCATACTATCCAAACCCAAAACTCGTGGATCTGCACAAAGTGACGATTGTTGCCTGTGTCTACCTGCTTTTCTATCTAATGTGATTTCAGTAAACAGAAAGGTTCACTCAACTGAAAATCACACATTTACTTTGAATGGGTTATGGACTTTGTTTCTATTATTCTTTCATTTTCTACAGTGTTAAGCTACAGAAGTAATTTGTACGTGATGGGCGGAAGTAAAAAACATTAGAAGAATTGTTTGCACATCAAATATTGGCACAATGTTAGTTACTGCAGGTGGTATGGTGGTAGTGGACCACAGTACATATTACTCCTCACCATAGTTATTATCATAGAGTGCCAGTAGTAAAGGTACATGATGCTACTCATGGTATTCTCTCATTAACACCATAACTATCCTATTTTATTCCACTTTGCTTTGCCATGGAACTTTTCCCAAATTTCTGTCACATTCACTTCCATCTCCTGCAAATTTCCTGTTTTAAGCGGAAAAAAGACATTCATGCTAGGGAAATTCTGCAGCTCATGGTGTCATTGGTTTTCACTTTGGCCCTTGTCAATTAAGACTTGTAGCATGTTTCAGGTTTGAGATATCCCCCTCGTAACACTGCATGGTCCAATTTTCTCTCATTGCAAATATTACTCTCCTTAAATAATAACAACTCCGATGTTAATATTACTTCTATAGTCACCACTACAGTACAGTACTATTAGCGCTCCTGCCACACTAACTACAAAATGGATACTATAATGGATTTGGTAATGATAGAATGATAAAACAACTGAGCAACGCACTGCCTCTAGAGATACAATACAGTGGATCGAGTGTAGATGAGTACACCACACATAATCCAAGTGTTTTATTCATTTTCCTTGGGATTACGTAGTTCTCTTCTTTGATTTATTCAAAGCATGATCATGTTTGGGGGGTTTATTGGTACAGTTTACCAACAAAAGGTTAGGAAAAAGGTGAAAGTACAACACTTGCATGGTTGACTGCTTTGAAACATTTGTCGATACTGTTATCCTGCCATAATAAATAAAAATAAGAACAATATTTTACCGCAATGAAAACTGAACTTTTCAAAGAAAAACTGTCAAAACAACCGACATGAGTTACTACAGCGTGGCTGAATTTCTTCATGAGGCGCATGCGGCAGATCTGCTAAGCTTCATGTGACTGGCCACAGGCATTTGCACAGTCAGTACATGAGAAACACTCCTACTGAAAAGAAATGCAATGGAATGGTAATAAAATGTGGATTTCACGGAACTTAAGCCATCCTCTACTTTACTTTATTTTATTACAGTGACTGATACAATGCTAAGTGCAAGGTTTTTATTCAGTCCCGCAAAAAAAAGACTAATTTAGAAAAAGAGACAAAGGAAAACAAGGGCAATGAGATGATAAAAGGGTCCTTCTGCTTCAGTCTGAGGGGTTCTGAATGACGATCAAGAAGTAGTCCTTGTCTGTGAAAAAACAGACAGATGACAGGCTCAAATAGAGATAATGCGTACACAGAATTCCACAAATATTGTATGGAATAAATCCACATTATTTCTAAAATGCCCAACTGCCTTAACCTGCTGCTCTGAGTAATCTCACCTGGGGCAATCATGATTTCATTTTTCTTTGAGCGGACACGCAGGAAGGTGAGATCATTCTGGGGGTCAATGTCTCGCACCGTGCTCCGGGCTTTCATCACAAGCTGGTGGATCAGACCTGCATACTGCACCGTGCTGGAGTTGTCCAATGTTGTTTTAATTGGGATTCCTGCAAGATAGGGGAGCTTGTTTCCTGATGTCTTCTTATGTTTGATCTATAAACAGTATGTGAATCTTCAAGCAATTTAAATATGTAATGTCTCTTAAAAAGCTGCCAGGACGTTTCTGTTGAAGATGGTAGCAAGACAACCAAATAGCTACGCAAGCCAGGCAACCAAAAATAATAGATGAAATTGGTCGGACCTATCATTGTCATTATCGCACATCGAGCGTTGTTATTGTACCTTCCGAATTGACAATGATGATTCCTTGCACCCCTTTCTGACTCTGAATCCTCTTCAGCGTTTCCTCTACTTCAGCCTGGAAAAAGACAACATCAGTTCAAATGTTTTAATTGCATAAGTCTGCGTGAGTAGATGGATTCAGACTGGATATCGCTGAGATTATTAACACATCCGACCACCCAGACAACGCCCGTCTAGCGATAGCAAATGAGCTAGATGGCACAATAATTAGAATACCACTCATTGCAGGATAAGAGATAACAAGAATTAATCACTGAAATAGCACTGTTAAGGCTGCATGTCATACCATCTCGAAAACTGGAGATATCGCAGAAACCAAGGCGTTAGCTCCTACGACAGTCTACTTTTGTTGCTATGGCTGAAAATAGTAATAAACTTCCGGGTCATCTGCTTCAACGTGATGGCGTCACAGAACAACGTAGTCCTCAGGGTTTCCATTCATAACAGTCGAGCAACCTGCTGTATAAAAATTTATAAATTTGATCAATTCTGAAAACGAAATATCAATTTGGTTTTTGCAATATATCTAACAGACAACGGGTTAATTTTACTCGACTTTACTTAGGATGAGTAGTTGAAAAGATATTCCATGGAATTTGACAGCCCTTTAGTCATAGAACAAAAACTAACGCTTTCGGCGATGAAAAAATGATCGCAAAATATGTAACACCTCATTTCAGTATCAACTTCACAGCATTACTTTTAGTTTTTTTTCAAAACGTGTTTTAGTTATTCTTACACTAGATATAAAAAAAAGTAACTCGATTGATCTGGCTATTTTATTGCATTTCACCATGTTAAACCAACTCCCGTACTTCTTATTTTGATGGCCATCATAAAAAATATAATGTATTCTATTCATATTTGAGGCGTACCTCGCTGTAATAGGTGGCCCCCATTCCCGGGAAGATGCCCCCTGCGGGCGGGGGGTGACTGAGGTATGCAAGCTCAAACACTGCCAAAACGGTGCTGCTCAGGTTACCGATTGAACAACAGTTCGTCAATGTTGTTTGTTATTAGAGTTACACTCTTATGTCAGGCAAGTAGTAAATGTAGGAGTTCGGAAACCCAGTTTTCAGTTTTTATATCGTTTATTACATATAATTTGATATATTTTCTACACATCCGGCGCTCTGAAGTTTCGTGACACTTACTCTAAAGATATCTGGGAAACCTTGCAGCTGAACACATTTCTCACTTAAGGACTAAGGACTCATGAGGGAGCTCCCTAACGGTAGTGACTAATCATGTGACGCCGGAGGGAAGCAGCAAAGGTCGAGATTCATACCCTCACTCTGTCAGAATTAAATCTGAAAGTTTACTGCCGGAATGATAATCTCTGTGGTAACGATACACGTGAAAATAGTGAGTTTGTCGGTTTCTAGGTTACGTCCTCGAAGGCGCCAGATTGAAGTATTGGAAGCTTCCGTGGTTTGTTTTTGTCCTGAGCGTGAGGAGTGGAGTCGTGGGCGTGGCCTTAAATGCCGTCAATGCGCATGTCTTCATTATAGGAACGGATTTCTCTTTTGTACCCTTCAGAATAAAACACAACTTTGGCTGCGCACACCCAGATGTTCACTGCATCTGACAACGACATAGGCCATATTCCATTAAGTGGACCCTCAAGGCTCAGACATGATTATAAGTGTTTTTTTGCACTGTAAGTACTTTGCTGTGTCCATACCGACACGTCCCTACAGATGTGCCGATGAATATTGATAAATATAACAAGAAACTACTTTATCTCGGAAAATCAGTATCCGGAAATGGTGTTGATTCCACTCACTTTACTCCAAACAGTTGTTGCAAATTCATTTACTTCTAACACATCTTAACATCTGAAAAATGGACGAGAAAGACGAGGACCTTGGTGAGCATGTTTTACAAATTGAAATTTACTCGTCACGCATTGCCTCGTTAAACATTCGTTTATCCATCTGTTTCCAAACCGTTTGACCGCGCTGCGAGGTGAGGTTTGACAGGAATTTGTCTGGGTGGGGGTATTGGCAATCAGCTCACTACGAGCGGCATCGCTTCTTCAGATACTGTGTGCCCTGTTTGGTCTGAGAACAGAAAGAAAAAGGAAAAACATCGAGCACATGAAGAATGTATTTAAGAGTTTAAGTTGTCCAACTGTGGTAAACCACAGGTGGGATAGAGTTTTCTCTATTCCAGCAATAACGCAACAACTAAACTACTGTTAAAAACTTGAAATAACTTTCATTGTGTCAAGAAAAAGGATCATAAAGTCCTGACATTTACAAAATTAATATACACACTCGATAGGTTTCAGCTCAATGTATCCATTAAAAAATGCTGTCTTGGCTCAGTATGTTGTTAATCCACAGCATTTTAGAAATTATTAATAGTTTGCACATTTCTGTAGTTGTGGTTATTTCAACCTTAGTTGGATTCAGTGATGGTGTCTGTCATTTTTGTAATCACGTGGTACTTTTTTCACAATTCTAATTGCAGTAAACACTAAATACCTCCGTCTTTCCGTTAACTCAGTCAATCTGTTAAAGAATGCTGTCATGGCTCAGTATGTTATTAATCCTCAGCATTTTTGAAATTATGAATATTCTGCATGAGTCTGTCGTCGTGGTTATTTCAAAATTAGTTGGATTCAGTGTTGGTGTATGCCATTGCTGTAATCAAGAGGTACTTTTTCATCATTTTAATTGCAGTGAACACTAAATAATTTAGTCTTTCATTGCTACATATTAAGAAGTGTCTTGTATGATATCTGTCCTGCAGACTGTTAAACTCCTTTCGGAGCTCAGATGGAAGGTTACTACACAGTACAAAATTTGCAACTATCAAGTTTTGTCTCTACAGAAACTGAATGTATTGCGAGAGTTCAGGAAAGAGCTTGATCACTCAAAGGAATAGCCAATTTCTCATTCATCTCTGATATGGAGGCCAATAAGTTGGGTAGTAAATCCAGGTTTTGAGGGTGGGGAATGTAGTTGTTAAACAAACGCATACATGAGGAGCACGTTAATCGGGTAAAGGTGAAAAGGACCATGTAAAGGCCTTTGGCCTGGTAATTTAGCTACACACCCTGCACAGTAAATAATGTTTCGTAACACCTATGTAATACACAAACAGATTCGCTTTTTGTCTGCTGCGATGTCATTATCGCCAATTGAAGCGACAGGAAGATGAGGTAGTCCTCGTGGTGTTGTTACTTTTGTACCATCGCAATTAAACCTTAAAAACATTTTTGTCTGTGCCGTTGTATCAACCCTCTTTGGACTCTTCATCACTGAAGTTACATAAACATTGGTCACTGAGCTGAGGCCATCCTTAACCTTAGATTCTTGTGACAAATGGAACCTTTAAGAGGAGTCATGTACTTTACAAAATTATATTACCTTTTATAAGTATCATCAATATATCATGAATACACATGTTGTACATATCTGTGTTGTGCAAAATCTATTATTTGAGACGATAGGATTCAAAGGTGAATAAAATCAGTACACATAGTCTATGCAACAGGTGTGCAGATAAATAGACAGATGGTCACTGTTTGTTAAACTGATGCGTATTGTTAAAAGGTTAAATATAGTCTAGACATCAAACATGGTGAACAGCCAGATGTGGTACACATGGTACATTAAATCCATGAATGACGCAGGGGTGTTCAAAATGTGTCGTCTATTTTTAACCTTTTTTTTTTTTTGCAGTTTTGGACCACCTAGTGGTCATTAACTCCTTTCGCATTTTCAGCTCACCCTTCTCTATGTTGTTCCCTCCCTCCCTATGTTGTTCCAGCCTACTTTCCCAATCTGTCAATCCAGATCTTTTCTAGGAAACACCTTCATATTGGTATTTTTAGCTCTGAGCCAGAAGTATTGTGTAAAAATCCACTGGCTGTGTAAACGGAGCTCAGAGAACATGTAAGTGACGCTAGAGGAGTCGCCATGGTTGTTTTTGTGTTGCCAAGGGAGGGCTTGACGTACAAATTGAATAGCCTCATGCTGCCGGAAGTGTCTCAATCAAGGCGCCATTGTACCATTTATATCTATGATAATGTGTTGTGCGAAATTGGGTCCTTTTGGTATCAAGGGTAGTGTTTGTTCCTCTGTTGGACTGTAAGTATACGCAGAGATGTCAAACATTGGGAGATGTTTGCTGGTTACTGGCCCAAACATAAAAATTTGGTGACTCTACACTCCTGAACCGCACTGAATCCTAGTTTGCTCCTGGTTGTTGTTGTGGGGAAGACAAATGAGCTCATTGCACAGAAAAGGTAAATCATTTTGGTAATGGTACCCTAACACATAATAATTGTTTAGTGAGTTGTTGGATTTTTGTCTGACGATGCATCTCCCATCCTGTCACAGGAAACACCTGTAGTACATTTCCTTCTGCTGGCTCTCTTATCATCTAAATGTTGCATTCTTTTCTAACTTTCGCTGGCTGTGCCTCTTCCGTCCTCCTGTCCTTGTGTAGAGACTCATCATTTGTCCCCATCAATACATTTTTTTGCACTTCATTGTATGGAATATTCCACTTCTATGCAAATCGAGAAACAAATTCCTTTGTTTTTCAGGTGCGTTTGATCCAAACATACCAGAGGAAGGACCCTCAGCTCCTCCTCCTGGCTGGTTGGATAATGTACATGGTTATCAGGGCTTCTCAGGAGAAGGTTAGTTGCTCTCCTCTCTTCTCCTCTCCTCTCCTCTCCTCTCCTCTCCTCTCCTCTCCTCTCTTCTCTTCTCTTCTCTTCTCTTCTCTTCTCTTCTCTTCTCTTCTCTTCTCTTCATTCTCTTTTCTCCTCTTCTCTCCTCTCCTATCTTCTTTTGTCTCTTCTCTTCTCCTCTCCTCCCCTCTCCTCTCCTCTCCTCCCACCTCCCA
>OMPJ01046370.1:115927-130371 GCA_900312935.1 Carapus acus | reverse complement strand
CCTGTGAGTATAGCACTTTGTGGACACTGAAAGCATACAGCACACAAGATAAGCATAAAACTGTACGGAGAACAGGCATCCCGTAAGTATGGTATTTCATGGACAACAAACAAAAATTTATGGAAAAGAAAAAACAGCAAGGAAAGACAGAGAAGTAAGGAAAATTGAAGGTAAAATAGCAGGGGGCAGTGGAGGAATTTGCTTGTGAAAAACCCCAACTCTAACTTGTGGTGCTCTGGCTTTTATAGGTCTGACTTCCCTCTTTGCATCAAGGGAGTGGACCTTTCTTGAACCCCTCCCGTGCCACTGTCACGTGGGGTTGTTCACCAACCATTAACCCGTTCTGTACAACTGCCGGATTGCGGGAGGTTTTTGCACAAGTTAGAGATATTTGATCAATATGTTTTTTCCCAGACACTTTACACTTTGCTCTCTTAACTTAAGTCTTTCCACTCATTTCCATTCACATGTGATACATTTTCTTTTCACATGGTATGCCACATACAACAGGATCCAGTCTCTGTACAAGAAACTTTTCGTGGAAGTCAGTGTCAGTGATTCAGGTGTTTGCAAGTGGTACTCAGGTTTTGTTTCCAATTTGCCAGCAGGAAGTTCAGTGGCCATGTATTTGGCATTAAGATGTTAGGATATAAGGATGGTGATACACAGCCACACCAGCACCACACCACACCAGCAGAGGGAGGCCACTCTATAAAGAGGGCAGGTGTCCATCTTTCATCCTCTGACTCTTTGGCTCTAGAGGCACGCCCACTTCCGGCTGTCACGTTCCTATTGTCGTCACACCGGTCGCAGGTAAGCTTGTGTTAGCTCGGCTATATTGTTATGCATCAGTTAGTAGTTGTGTTAATGGTCGCCATGTAACTGTACTTTTAGACTCTGGTGCAAAGCAGACCTCCTTTCTTTAAAGCCCGTATGCAGAGACGTACCGATCCTCGTTGGCCTCTCCCTGTCAGGCGGTGTTGCGAGCTAAATTGCTAAACATAGCTCCTGCCTCTGCTTGTTTGGTGTCTGTTCTGCCTGCCGTCCTGTCTGCCCTGCCCCGTGTCTCTTCTGCCTGCTGCTGTACCAAGCCTGCAGATTTTAAAAATTCCTTAATTCCAAATGCCATTGGAGCACTGAACACCATGTCCCGTTGATGCGTTCTTAATGTAACTGCTACTGCTGTCCTGCTTTTTGCCCTGAAGATGTTTGTGTGTAAGTGTTGTTGTTGTTGTTGTTGTTGTCATCTTGCTTGTTGTTTTGAGACCAAAGACAAATTTCCACATTGTGGACAATAAATGAAATGAAATGAAAAATGAAAAATAGCTGTGCTAGGCTGTTAAGGCTCGTCGGTCTGAGCTCGGGAGCGGGTGTGCGCCGACTTGCTGACAGCTATTTAGAGCCTGGGTCCCAATTGTGGGGTTAATTTCAGTTAATCTCAGCTGGATTCATTTTGGTGTTGGGATTTATTTTGTTTTTCTTATTTATTTGGGAATAATTTGTTTATTTTTCTTTAGTTATTTTGCTTATTGTTGGGTTGCTTCTTCTTGGTTAATCTTCATTTAACTTATAACTTCTGTTGACCTAACCCCTGCACTAGTTAAAGGTTAAGTTTGTTTCTTTTTGTTTTCTTTAAGTTTGATTTTGTGTTGAATGCTTATCTTGTTTTTCATTTAGTATAGCTGGAGTTCAATTTTGATGTCTGATTAACCCCACTTTTTGTTGTCTTTCAGAGCTGAGCGCTGCTGGTGGTGGTCCCTGGTGTCCTGGTGGTGGTTTCCCCGTTTTGCTCTGTGAGCTGTGCATCCCGTGTGTTTGTTTGATTTTGTGTATATATAATTTGGGTGTTGCTTTTCCCTTGGGATTCCTCATGCCCCTTTACGACTCACATCCCCCACTGGTAAGCCTCAGCACTGATTGATTAATTCCCTTATTTTTGATATTTTCCTCTCCCCCATTTTAAATGAGTTTTATGCTGTACAACTTTTAAAACATTTTTGTAATAAAGAAAATCATGTTTTGTTAATTGAAACCACGTCTTGTCTTCATCTTGCATAACGAACCTCTGTGCCTGGTGCTAGTATTCTAATTCTTAGGGCAACATTCCCTAAGTGGCGTTGTTGAAATTCATATTTCCTCCAATTGTTGGCCTTCTAGCCGCTCGTCTCGCCACATTTATTAAGAAATGCAGGGCAGAAAGCAAAAAGCCCACACCTTGTTAATGACGCTGGCTAAATCACTGTCATGATTATGGATTTTATTCATTTATTCGCATTCATTCTGGCCTGATGTGACTGGTGTTAACGCAGAGGTAATCTACGTAGAAATGACAGCGGGCTGGCACAAGCCATATGCCGCTCGCTGTAACTCCAAACCTCAGCAGGTTAATTAATCATAAGTCTCCCAGAGGCCAGGGCCATCAAATGGTCTGGGAGAAAATTAAATTAACGCTTTAATCTGTTTTAACAAGCCAAATTCATCTGAATATGTGATGAAGGGGTATTTGCATAGTTGCTCATGCTGCTGATGATGACAATAACATATTTCAATCAAATCTCTGCTGTGCGTGTGTTTTTGCTTGAATGTGTCTGTCAGGTCGTATTGCTTATTAATGGGATTTTCTCACCAAATGATGGATGTATCACAGTTGCAGGCTAATTTCAACGTGGTAATTTGTCCAAGTAAAGTGAGCAGGTTCATATGAACTCTTATTTGTGTCAGCACAGATACTCAACTGAGGTCTTCACTTTTAATCCTCATTCAAAAGCTTGTAGATTGTATCCTCTGTCCATCAAATGTATTCATTATATTTATCATATCATCAGGACACTGTTTTTGGTTTTTGTATTGAAACATTTCGAAACGGTTTGAACTCCGATTTTTATTCTGACCTGCCCCAAAGTGCCACCCCGAACCCTTTGCGCATAGACAAGCACAAAGCGCGGCGCGGTTTGATGTGAACAGAACTGGGACGGTCAGCTCGCTACACCAGTCAGCAGAGACTGATGCTAATCTTGCTGATTGTTCCGTTGCTGCTGTGCCATCATTGGGCTAATCTTGATTTAAGCCGGCAATTGAAGCCTATTATGGATTTATTTCTAGGGTGAGTCCTACCTCCATCCAGGGCCGCAGCTGATTTGCCCATGTGTGGCACGCAGCTCATGTCTCACAAACTGGCTTGTGCTTATTGTCCTTCTGGCGCCTGATGGATTTGAGAGAAAAGGTGCTGAGAAAAGTGAAGGAATCAGAGGACACTGACAGTGTCCTATAGGGCACTGAAATGTGAAACTTTGCAATCTGCACTGTTTCAAGTCCCTACCAGAACATCAGATACATTTTTGATTAACTGAAGAGCCAGAGACTGTGGGATTATTCATTTGTGGATTTCACCATCGGTAGTTGTGATGGAAGAGTTTGTGGAAAAGGAGTGCACTGCTGATATTCAAATATATACTGTAGATTGCTTCACATGATTGACTCAATTTGAATAAAACACACCCAATTGTCTGGTGCAGCTGATTTCAGTGTTGAAACTGAGGTGCAGGATAGTTTGATTTTCTTAGGGGTTTAACAATTAAACATCGCTGTGACTTACCTTTGGAAATATATGATGAAAAGTAGCAGCCACAATGGGATAAAGCGTCATTGTGATGGTCTTAACGGTCAAACGTGCTGGTTTATGACAACAATATTTACCAAGTAATCATCTCTGTCTTATCAGTGATCTGCTAATGTATTTTCATTCCTCCTTTTTGCACATCACTGATTGCCCCAACCCTCAAGCCCTCCTGAAGTTAATCACTTCCTCCCCCGGCCTGTTGATATATTAATCAGAGTTTCAAATGCCCGTTTGTGCTGAGACCAAAACCTCGCCTGGGGAAAGTCTGAGAGCAGCAGGGTCTCACAGAGCTGTTAATTTGTCTTACCCCTTGGCAGACTTGTATTATTCTTGTTACTATCAAAGAGTCCATCACTTCATTGGTGTGTTTTTCACTTCATGCTAAGCCATTTGGTTTCTGGGTATTCATGTTGTAAGAATTACAAAACATTTCTGAAAACAAAGTCGCCCTAATTCACAGCGGCACATCGTTATTCCATATCAGGCATCTATTTATTTGTTATTAGTTGAAGCTCTTGAAGAGGAAACCTTCACTTTGTAGTGACATTCTCCAGAATTTTGTATTGGACAAATTTGAGGCCACTGAATTATCTTTGATAGATTTATTCTCAGTAACTTGAGGGGATTTATCCTCAAGTCACCCTCCACAATCGTTCCCATGGAATTTTCTTCTCATTGTCTTGTCAAAAATATGGAAATCAAAGTTGACATGAACACAGCAAATCATAAGTCTTTCAACTGAGAGCTCACAGTTACAGAGCAAGATTGAAAATTTCTGGGGGAAAAGTGTAGATAGACCTTTATTTGCAGAGTATTTCCCAACATCTTTCTAAATGATCTTAACTGAACAGAACCCCCCCATTGACATTTTTTGAAACATTTGATATGTTGCTAAATAAAAGATGAAATATTGTGATGATAAATTCCACCATTGTTACACAGAATTCATGGTTCACTTGTTGGCATTTCCAATGGCTGAGACACCAACTGTCAATAAAATTACTCTGTTCCTGAATCAATACACAATATTTCTCTCACTTAACATTCACATGCAATTATCTTTGTTGCTTTGTTTGTACAAAAGGTTGCGACTTTTCTGTATAATTTTAACAAATATTTCTTGTATTTGTGATACGGAATTATTTCTTTTCTAGCAGGATTTGTCATCAATTTTACCTCCAAGATTATTTGATCCAAGATTGAGATAACATCTGTTATGATTGGGTGCAATACTAATACAATCTGATAGAATTAAATATCACCTCCAAATAATGCCTGAATTTTCACAAAGGATTAGTTCAAAATCAGAATGCAACAGGTGAAGATCTGAGTCAATAATTGGATTGGAGGGTCTTGCTTGGGCTCAGCCCCGATTACCTCCCGTAAGCCCTTTCGGGTGACGTCCATGAGTCGAGCACCCTCTGCTCTGCACCATCCAATCCATAAAGAGGAGGATCAAGAGAGGATTTCTTAAAACGAAAATCAGGTTAATCTATTCACAGGTAAGATGCATGTATCAGCCAATGGTGGAGGTCAGGTCAGGTCCTCTTCTTTCTAGGTGTTGACATTCAGCGCACACAAAGAAAACTGTCATTGTAACCTGTACATATTTGAGTTTGACAGACAGAAGAACGAAAGACATTTAAACTCAACCTTCTGTTATTGAAACAGCAATTTGTAATGTTCTCCAATCAGAAGAAATGAGTCCGAATAAATGACTACAGTGTTTGCGATACTGTCCTCATTTATTCTGAGGACAGAAAAATGACTATTGTATTTGAAAAATAACTTGTCCCTCTGTATCACAATAAATCAGTATTATAAGCGAAATGATTGAGAACTTTCATTCTGCAGCACCATCTCTGGGATACATAGAGTTGTTCGAATATCAAATGTGCTAGTTTTGTCAAGAATTACGCCTGATATTTCAATGTTGATGTGAAAATCTTGCACAACAGCTATAAAACAGCAGGGCCATGGCAGCAATATTAAGGAGATTACACAAGAAGTGCATCTATGTGTTGTATATGATAATAATATGACCTAAGTCAACAGTACCATTGCATCCACCCTGTTGGCCAACAGTACCTAACATTGTCAGTCAAGTTATTTATGATCCACACATTCATTTCTGGCACAAATTTTATGCTGCAAACCGTCCAGATGCAACCATTGCCATTTACATGGGCATGGGACCTTCTCAGACAGAAATCTGCTGCCTGGGTGTGGAAATTACAAGGTAATAGCAACAAGTATGCCCAGGCTTGCAAAAAAAAAAAAAAAAAGAAGAAAAAAACCCTGGATTTCCTATTGTCCTCAGGTGTGTGTGTGTTTATGCGTGCCCATCAACATTTCTAAGTGAAATTTGTGATACTTTTTTGCTGACATTTTGATCTAACTGTCACATATCTCTTCACATACTTGTATAATCATATGTGAGAGAGGAGAGGATTTTTTTGTAATTGACTGTGAACATTGCTTGCTCTATGTTTTTGGGCAGCAGTGATCGCACATTGTTCAGAGTAACCATGCAGACAAAAAAGCCTTTGTAACGTGGCAGAGGAATAAATATAGCCCCTGGTTGATGCACTGAACTGTAATATCAGAAGTTTGGCTTCAAAATAACTATACAAAAAAACCCCTTTACATTCTATACAAAAGAATGTGGTGTGCCAATGAACATTTATTGAAAAGCATTTCAAGCCAAATCGAAAAAGGTGTACATGGTGGTCTTTGTGTGCAGACTGTGTTGTTCTCCTGTATGTGTTGACAGTCTGGGGTTTGTCTGATCAAACGGAATATGTTGCAGGCTGCAAACTGAATTTCCAGGATGCAAATTGACAAATGCATTTACATATAAGCATCTAATGAAACTTAAATGTATGTATATTAGCATATACAGTAAATCACGAGGAACTCGTCATCACGAGTTCCTCTGTTCAAATCTTAATACTCATTATATAAAAGTATCAATTTTAAGTTTCATGGCATTAATGGCGTTGATCAGTTGTACCACAAAATGTGTGTTGTGTGCGTGTATACACACACAAACACACACACATTCACATTCATACATACTGTACACACATACAGTATATACTTTATTTATGTGTGTTTCTGTGTGTGGGCATCTCTGTGTGTGTATACAGAACATACGTATACATACAATAGACAGACAAACAGACAGACAGACAGACAGACACACATAATCAGTATGTATTGAGATTTGTGTGTGTGCGTGTCCGTGTGTGTGTGTGTGTTTGTGTGTCTGTGTGTCTGCGTGTCTCTGTGCATGCGTGTGTATGAACACTGCCAAGATCCCCTTGTGCATGGCACTTAACGGCAACACTTTCTCTCCAGGCACTGCTGTGATCTGCATGTATTGTGTAAGAAAATATCTAAACCGTATAAAAATCCAGTATCAACATGTTTGTGTGCTCACGCTCTCTTGCAAATGTCTACAGATTCTCAGCTCTGTTGTAGCAAGCCATTTCAGCACCTTGTCGTTAGGGTTCATTGGGCCCAGGTCGCCATTTGGCGGCCGGCATTTGGAGCAGCTGGTCAAGATGTGATCAACAGTCTGTAGGGGGTCTCCACATTCACAGTGGGCACTGTCCACAAGGCTCCAACACTGCATTGATTCTCCAAAACGTCCCTCACCTGTCCCCAGGCGGTTTAGGATCGTCCACTGCTTTCAGGGTAGGTGCTCACCAGGGACATACTTGGGATCTCAGTGTCGTGGTGGAGCCTGGATAGCTCTACTGCTCTCCATTGTACCCCCCATCTTGCCTTGACCAACGAAGCTCTACTGGAATCAGCTCATGTGGTGCTGAGCCGTTCCTTGGAGAGTACAGTATGGCAAATTGGCGCCAAGATTTGAAGCGCCTGTGCTGTGTTCTCTCTGTGATAGTTTTGTGGAGGAGATGGGATTCGCTTGTCTATGCCCTCTCAGCCAGCGAAGCTTCCTCCCATCTGACTTTGGCTGGGGCAATTCCAGCTAGGACCGGTAGTTGGTAGGTTGGGGTGGCAAGTAGACTACCAGAGACCATGCATAGGGCCCTATTGAGAGCAGGGTCAAGCTTTTTGACATAGAGACTGCAACATCAGACTGGGGCATAGTGCTCAGCAGTAGCAAAGACCAGGGCCATGGTGGAGGTGTACAGTGTCCTTTTCGGAGGGTGATGAAGACATCCTCCACGTGGTCCTCCATGTGAGTAACTTGGAGTATTTGCAAAGTTGAATGCCCTAAAGCGAAACAAATGTCTTTCACAAGTCTATTGACCCGAGTGCTTTGTGTGAAACTTCCATGTATGTGTGTGTACTCAGCACGTAATTCTTTTCAAAATACACCTGTAAATGACCAAATAAAGTGTTTATTATTGTCTCTTTTCATTAGAATTACCCTAAGTGGCAAATGAACCAGCTTCAAATGTCTCAAAATATGGACTGAAGTCAATATGTATGACAATTTTTTGGTCTAACCAAACTGAATTCGACCGTAAAAGTTAATATCAATTCAAGCCACAAGCATGTCACGGCACCAGGAAGAAGTAAGTTCAAACAAAGCAAAACTAAACTAAAAGTTGAAGTATGGACCGAAATATCTCACATTTGGCAAAGGTAGATATGTTCCAATTGTAACCCAAGTGTCTGGTAATAAATGCAGCTTTAACTGTACCGGGTGGACGAGTACAGACTGCAACTGCTGATGCAACACGCTGGCGATGTGCTGGAGCGTTTGGATTTTGCAGTAGAGGAGTCCTGATGGGGCAGTATGGGGGGAGAATCCTTTCCTGCCGTCCATTTTAGACAGTTCAAACCGACAAGAGTTGTAGACATTCGCAGAGTTGCAAGTCACAGCCAGGAGCTGAATTGGCAACATTTTATTTTATCTGTTTGATAATATCTAGTTTTTTCTATTGATCCTTGCGGTGTTGACACATTGTCAATTGGACCTTTCAGGAGGAGCCTAGAATCTAACCAACAACCATCTGATCCTCAGCCAACAACTCCAACAACTGAATCATGCAGCAATTTAAAGAAAGTCAAAATTTCATAAAGCACAACACCACATTTGACGTTTCTAAAGACTTCACAAGACCCAAACATGAGCTCTCTGTGAGGACAAAAAAATCTTGAAAATAAACATTTTAAGTATGCGGAGATCACACAAATATTTGGAGAGGGAACTCTTACAAAAATTCCCTTCAACAGGAGTGATTGGTTTCGAGATTGCCACAACAGCAACAACGCATAAATGATGAAGAAAGCATGTGGAGAAGTATTATGGAGATAGAGAGACAAGGAGAAAGAGTACATATGATGGTCAAAGACAAGGTGAAAAAAGGTCCAAAGAAAAGATTGCAGACGATTACACGAAATATGAAGACAAATCACCTGCGGTCTACTGATGAGGCAGATAGCAGGAGACATGCTTGTTGGCTCAAAGGGAGGTGACATCACACTAAATCATGTCCAAGTTCATATTTCACTAGGTTGACAACCATGAAAATACAAATAAAGTGCATGTGAATGGGATTATTGTGAATGCTGGATTCAGATAGAGTTAACTTTGTTGGCATGGACAGTTTGACTGGTGGTGGAAGTTGCAATGTTATGAGAGGATGGGGTATGAAGTGTTTCCCTCAGTGAGGAGGAAAACAGCAATAACAAAGCAGAGATGAAAAGTGAGATTAGACGGGCGGAGGCAGCAGCAGACGGTCACTCCGATGATAATTCATCTCTAATCTGCAAACTGCAGGTGTGCAGGCAGCAGCAAGAGGATGAGAAGCGCAGCATGGTAAGATTCGCTCCCAGCAAATCAGCTTTATCAGGCCACTCCGAGTGCAGGCATGTGTGCGCACACCTGAAAACATACATAAGTATACGAGAGAAATATTGTGACCACTGAATTTTTTTTCGGAACAAAGACAGAAGGAAAACTCTAAATAAGTCCATCTGTTTGATAGCACTGAGTTAAAAAGCAGTGGAACATAACATGTCATTTTAAACTGCAAAATGCATTCAGTAAATCTGAAATATGATCAGCAATACGCTTATCAGAGCAGTGGAAATTCAGGGAGTAACCAAATAAAGTTAGTTTGGGGACAAGCTCGGTCAAGTTGAAAATGTGTTTGTTTTATTTAGGGTTTCTTTATTACTCTGTTCACTTCTTGGCACTTTGGGGCGTTAGGCTTCCATACTTTCGTCTCCAAACAGTTTTAAAAAAAAGTGCCCAATTCAGGAGACAATTCTAGTGAGTCTCAGTGTCTGTTTCATACCCTTAGAAATCTTCAATTCGTGAATCGATTTGTCACAATCAACCTTTAATTACTCTACTGATTTAATTTCCCTAAGGGAAATTGTCAGCTGTTCCTGGCTGTCATTTGCGTTCAGTGTCCCAGTGGTTCCAAACTTTAATTGTGCCATGTGCCGGTTAAAAAAAAAAAGCCAATATTTTCATGGACCAGCCTTTAAGGTGTAGCCGATTGATAGCAGAACTGACATAGCCAGGTGTTGCTATGATTACCCTGGTGATGGGGCGGGGCATGTGTGAGTATCCCGACTTATCATGAATCCAGTCTTTTTCAACCCCATTAGTGTTCTTCTTTCCTGCCCCGCCCAGTCACACCCCTGATCCAACCATCCAACCAGCTGGCAACTTGAGCATTCAGTGCACTACTTAACCTTAACACCTGACTAAACAAGGCATCCTTGTGTTTACGTGTGCTTTTGTGTTCTCCCCTTAGTCCAAGAAACCACCGAAAAGTGTTGTTTAGCAGTAGATTTAGACGTCCACAACTGCACAGGCACATGCAGACATGAGGTAACATGGCTGCGGCAAGTATTTTAACATGTGAGTGAGTCATAGACAGATGTGACCGAGAGAACGTGACCACCTTCTAAAATGAATAGTTCTGAAACATTTAAGAAATAAAACGCAGATAGTTTAAGTTCTGTATCTTTGACCCACGGGCTGGCATCTGCCCATGGCTTGTAAGTTGGAGACCACTGATGTGTCCTATCACATAAAACGGTCTCATCTGTTAGTTATCATGATATCATGTTTTCGACTTAATGATCACTTGAAGGTTCTCGGTGCTTGACAAAAAAAAAAAAAAAAAAAAGACTGCGGAGACACAGTTAACCATGTGGAGGGAGAGAGTGAGACACTGAGGTGCCATGTGAATCTTAGTACGATTTGTTCTTTCGATTTTCGTTTTGGAAACCAAAAGGAGAAAATAAAAACTATCCGTGTGCAATTCGTCCTTTCGATTTTCATTTTGGAAGCAAAAATGAGAAAACTAAAGCCATTTCCGTTTTAGTTTTTTCCATTTTGGTAACCAAAACAAGAAAACAAAACCCATTTCCGTTTTTGTTTTTCTTGTTTTGGAATCAAAATCGAGAAAACGGAAAACAAAAAATACAAAAAAAATGCCAGTTATTTCATTTATCATTTCTTGGCTCGGATCGAAATCATGAAACGGAAAATCGGGAAAAACAAGACTGAATTAGATTTAATTCTTTCATTGGTCCCCTTTACGTGACCCGGAGGGTTGCTGATGAGCGGTAGCTTGCTAGCATTCATGCTTGCTAGCCACCACGATTGATTAGCAGCAAGGAGCATTCAGTATTTCGGTGTGTGTCAAACTGCTGTCGAATTGCCCCTTGATAAAGGTAGCGTGTCGTTCCAGCGCCGCCATGATTGATAGATGGTGGCTACAGTGCCACTCATTACCAAACTTAAGGCTCACGTAAACCGGACCAATTAAATAAAAAAATAAATAAAATAACATCCAGTCTCTGAGGCCTGTTTTTCCAATTCATGTTTTCAGTCCAAGCAGAAAATGAAAAAAATGGCTTTTTTTTTTGTTTTGTTTTTCGTTTTCTCAATTTTTATTCCAAAACAAGAAAACCAAAAACAAACATGGGTTTCGTTTTCTCATTTTGGTCACCAAAACAGAAAAAACTAAAATTTAAAGGATTTTGGTTTTCTCGTTTTTGTTTCCAAAACGCGAATTACAACGACGAATCGTACACGGATTCAGATGAAAGTGATTTAGGGACAGCAACAATGTGGAGGAGGACACAACATGGTGGATGTGACTCTGCAAACGGTGCAACTCCGCGTCCATGCAGTTAACAAAGATTGCTGACATGACAAATTGTAATACATGTGGCAGCTTCACAGAAGCAGTTTTGCAGCTTCACAGAAGCAATTCTCAATCAAGCACCTTGTTGTTGTCACAGTACATTTCAAATCATTGTGCTGTCTGTTAGACGAGTTTGACTTCTTGCAGCTTCAACGTCATGTCTAGGGTGAATTGATAAAGCAGATGCGTTAAGTGGGAGAAGTGGGCGGACTGGTCCTCCTCCCCCTTCGAACCTAGTGAACTAACAGAGTGTCCACAATCACTTCGACCAACCCATGCTAGCATAACAGATTTCAACAGGAAGATGTGATGAGAGGAAACCACAGGAAACCATGTATGTTTGGAACATGAGCTGAAAACAGTTGTGCCAGGTGGCAGATCTGATCTAGCAACCCAAATCATACACTCCTCAACAAAACAGACGCGCAACTGTGGCTTCTGTTCAACTGTTCAATATTTTGAGTTGTTGTTTATCTTGTCTCGCACTTAACATGATAATGAATTCATGTGTTATTTTTCCATAAGCATTAAATCATTTTCCATGCAAATGAATGCAAATAGGAATGTGCAAGTCGCGCAGTCAAGTCTGCCGTGGAGGATAAAAGGCCCGCTGGAGATTAAGTTTGCATTTTTAAAAGGCCAAAATGTTTCCAGCTTTTCACATAAGCATACCTACACACTGAGCCGTGTGTACAGTGAAGGCAGGTATGAGTCACCTGACCCCAAAGCATTTTACCACATGATTAGGTTAATTTGTGTGTACTCCCTATGCACCTCAAAGTTTATGACACAATATTGACAAACTAACTAATGACAAACTTGCCAAACTAATTGTATTTTTCACAGATAAGATTGAATAGTTGACTTTGTGATGCAAAACTAGCAACTACTACTCTGAAGAATTGCAGGTAAAATCTGAATTATGCAACTGAGCCTGTGACATACGTAGTAGCAAAGGCCATGAATCAAAACCAACACCATAGTGAGCGGGTGGCACAGATATAAATAAAGGTTGATACTAAATGTCTCACGCTGCAGTAGCAGCAGAACTACGAAATATTTTGAGATTTATAGGGATGAGCTTCTCTCAAATCTCTCGAAGATGAAATGTCAATACAAGTGCAGCCACAATGGAGTATTACTCAATATTGTCTTGTTCCCCTCATCATCCATCAATACAAACTAAGTCGATCTATTCTCATTTTGAGGAACAACCTCATTTTGTTTAACAACCAGTCAATAATTTGTGAATTAGTAAATTTGGTACCATTACCAGTTTTGCCACGTGGCTCTGCAGCTCTCTTCATCTATGCAGGAGGTTCTTAATCCCCCTGCAAGTAAAGTTTAGTTGCATGCATCATTAGAGCACCAGGAGGGCTTCCTCTAGGCTGTCAGCTGCTTTTGTCAACGTGATGATGAGCCTTGACATATGCAGAAACGTCAGAGACAAACAGCTCACTAATTGATTAACAAAGCTCACTGTTTACCAGAGAGCCTATCCATCCACAACGAAAAAGGTCAAAACAGTAGTACCTTGACATACAGCCAGCTTAACGAATGAGTTTTTTAGATAGAAGCTGTCTCTCAGTCCATGTTTTTGTTTGGGATATGAGCAGAAATTCAAGTTAGGAGTCGTGCTTCGGGACATCATTGCTAGTTGGCACACAGGTGCGCACTAATTGTGACAGCTCACACTATGTAGTAAGACTTGAAACTACAAGAAACAGGAGCTTCAGCATTAGAGGAGTAATCCACGGGTACTCATAGTTGGTTTGATAACTTTAAGAATAGAACGAACATCGAGAATCATCTGGCACGGACGTTCAGGCAGCAGAAGAATATGTCACGTTTTGCTATCATCTGCAACAAGTGTTTTACCAAACTATTCTAGAAAGAAATGGCTGGAAAGGATAAAGATTATTCTAGACAAAAAATCATAATTTGAGATGCAAGAAATTTAAATTATGAGCTTGGTCATGGAGCGAATCAAACTCGTATGCCAATATACTACTGTGCTAGTTCATCAAATTGCTGCCCAACACCTGCCGAACCACAGCCAAGCATACCCCATAAGTATATCTAGTTCTACAACAGTAGCTTGGTATTTTCTTCATTCCTCTTTGCTCAGCACTTCTCTAACCATTTTTCCAACCAACATCCTCAAAAAATGTCCACCACATCCTTTTGTTCCAGCTCGGCCGGGTAAGCCGAAAAGCTGCAGTTAATTTTTCTCCTTCACAGATATAGTATGTAGATGGTGGCTTCTTCCGTGTGTGTATCTGTGCCAGGTACTTGCCTTATTCAGCACTTCTCCAGAATCCTTGTTGTACCTGCTCGCCATCTCTCAGCTGGTAATCCCCACCCCCTGCCCCCCAACAAAAAAAGCAGGAGCCAAATGGACTGCATGTGGGCGTACAGTATGTATGTGCCTGGGTGGATGGATAGTGTACATATTCAAGATTAAAAGCTTTTAATGTCATATGTACAGCATAGAAACATGTTTCCCTATATGTGTGTGCCTGGGTGGATGGGTTGTGTACAGATCCAAGATTCAAAGCTTTTACTGTCATATGTGCAATATAGAAGTTTTTTCACCTAAAAATGCATCTGCATTTTAGGTCACTCTAGCATGGCAGTATGGGTACGCAGAAATTAAGATGCTGATGAGCAGG
>OMPJ01046370.1:98156-115907 GCA_900312935.1 Carapus acus | reverse complement strand
TGGTAATCCCCACCCCCTGCCCCCCAACAAAAAAAGCAGGAGCCAAATGGACTGCATGTGGGCGTACAGTATGTATGTGCCTGGGTGGATGGGTTGTGTACAGATCCAAGATTCAAAGCTTTTACTGTCATATGTGCAATATAGAAGTATTTTCACCTAAAAATGCATCAGCATTTTAGGTCACTCTAGCATGGCAGTATGGGTACGCAGAAATTAAGATGCTGATGAGCAGGGTCTGGTTCGCTCTTCATTCAGAAGTAGCTCTTCTCCTGTGCTTCGATGAACATTATTTTACATCAATAACTTCTGCTCTCTACACCACAGTAATGTTTTCTCTTTTTTTCATCTTCTTTTTTTATCCTAGGTCTGTGCTAATTTTGCATTACAGATCCGTCACATGGCGGGGAGATGGACCCACATGCATTGAATAGCAGGTAAAACAACAGTAGTTCTGGTAAGAACCAATGTTCTGTGAGGTGGAGTGCGTATGTGCTGCGTATTTGCTGAGGTAAAAGTCATAACGCTGGCAGCTCCTGTGGCTGCAATCGAAGCCAGGTCATTGCTGTCAACACACACTTAAGTGGACAGACAGGCTGTTTAATTCAGTGATGTGATGAACTGTGGTGTAGAGGTGAAGAAGGGCAGAGAGTTCTTGGTCTCTCTTTGAAAACCTCACCGGCTTCATAATTGTCGATAAAACTTGAGTTCACCCGGAATGGCTCTGAATTCTTATATCAAAGTGCACAGCTCCAAAAAGAAAAGCACTTTGATTATTTCTTTTGTTAAGCAACACAAACAAGATGAAACTAAGATAAAGTGGATAAGGAGAGGAACCAAACACTTGGACTTGAGACATGGAGACAGATGTTTAGGATATGACAGCATATTTCTGAGGGCAAAACAAGACGAAAATGAGACCAAGACACAGAGACAGTTGGGGGTTCACTAATCTGGCCTGCTGGGTCGTCCAATCCCCCTGAAACCTCTCCCTCCCCCTAGTGGAATGGTAGGTGAGTGAACCTGGGTGGTTGGTACATGAATAATTACAACTATAGAGCAAAAGTCATTGATGATAACATGTTGTCAGGATAAAACTTCAGAATTCTTATTGTGGCTTTGCCTGTGAAATGTTTTGGAATTGGTTGTTCGGCCCACCCCCTAAAAAAGAAAAAGGAAAAAAACATTAATTCAAAATATAACTTGTGCCTGGATAAGATCTCGTCGATATCCAGGAAAAATAAAACTCACCTTTTAGTCTTTGAAACAAACATAATCTACCTTGTCACTTTAAACTTAAGTTATGCAGCCCTGACTTGTGCCTAGAAATGAAGCCTCAGAGATCATGTTCTATGTGGACCTACTAAGCCAGAAGATTGATTTCAGTTTCATAAGTTGCAACTTTTTCAAAAAAAATCAGTTTTCTCTCTGACCTCAAAGAATTTCATTCAATTTTCAACACGCACTGACTCACACTTCAGTCTTCATAGTGGGCTGTCACATCTAAAGATGAATGTCTACAACTGTAAATTCATCCCTGGTGTAACGAAAAAATCTGATCCTTCAGATGTTAACACACTTAAGGGCAGGGGTTCCCTGAAGTTATGAGCCACATTTCTTGGTTGTGGGTCTCCAGAGGAAGCTGGCACTGCCTCCAACTTGCCCAGCGCTATAGTAATTTAGATACAATGTGTAATCCTTGCATGCAGTTAAGGAGAAACTACTTTGACTTGTGCTGTTCTCAAGTTGGTGTGTGCAAAGGCCACTTGACACATGCCTTTATACTACTGTAGTTAACATATTGTGATATCAAACTTTAATTACGTATTTCTTTGTGATGGTTCACCTTGACAACCACATAAATATATGAAATGTATGAACTGAAGTACATATTCTGTTAACCATGCCTACAGAAGTGCTAAATTGATTTCACTACATGACTTGAATTTTTCTGCTTACTTTTTTTTTCTTTCGAGAGGATGTTTTTGTCGCTACAAAAAAGAATGTTGTTCGAGTTCACTGCCTGACAATTTAAGAATAGAATCCGATCACATCTCTCATAATAAAAACATTGTGCATATTGTGTGAATTTATGGATCTCCTGCATTCTCGTGAGAAATGGGGCCCACTCCACCTTCAGGCACATGCATATATGCACAAAAGCTATTTGTTCATGTGAGGGGTTGTGTTACGATTTCTAATCCCTGCCGGCTGACATGCTGTGGAATGTGTCTGTGAGGTACTGCTGTAGCTGTGGGCTGCGCACGTATTACCTTACGTTCCTCACACATCCATTGTCCTGCAGACAGCTTGCACAGAGGTACTGCCCCAGGAGGCAAAGCCAGGATGTGATCACACGGAGGCAAAGTGAAAATAATAATACAGTTGGACAAAAAAATTCTCACCTCCCATAGCTTGTAGTCACACCACTCTGTGCAACAGTTTCAATGTTGAGAAGTAGCGTCCATGACAAAGTTTGAAATAATCTTCAGTTCTGTGATATTCATTCAAGGCAATGAGACATTTGTTGGGGGTTTTGCAACATCAGTCTTTAGAAGTGTATATTTGTGTGTGTGTGTGTGTGTGTTTTATATGCTAACAAAATGCAAGGTTATTTTCATGTTTTCTTTACACTTTCAGCAGCTTTTCAATACCTGCAGCATGCGCAGTATTTGAAACTGTCATTACACATTAAGGAGGCCACCTGGCCATCAGTCTGACCTTGACATCAACATCCTGTTTTCCTCCTATCCCTTATCCCATATCCCTGAGAGATTTACTGCCTGCCTCCACCAGTCTGAGGTGTTTTACCGTGGTGTGAGCGGTAGATGATGACTTTCAAAGGCTTTATTGGACCATAAATAGCTTCACTATCCACCACCTAGCAGCCTTCCCTAAGGGGGTATACAGTCTTCATCAGACAATACAAAATTTTCGGAAAGTCAACATCCCATCATAACCATACCAATGAACAAGTGGCATGAGAGAGAGGGTTCAATAAGGTGATCATGTGAAATGTGAAACACTGACATGTAACATTTGACATAGTCAGGGTGGGCCAAAAGTAGGGTTACAGTCACCTCATCATCTTATTATTATAAAAAAAAGGCTGACACCAGTATTTTACTCTTTAAATAGCGCTGTTTCCAAATCCCAAATCCAGAATCTCCAGCACCCGATATATTCCGTTAAAAACGATGTCAAAGTTGTTGTTTTTTGTGACAAAGGCCGATAAATGCCGCAGCCATTGTTTAAAATGTTTTACCCACTTTTACAATCATGTTGCATTTTTAGAAATACTGCTTTTTTGTTCTGTCATTCTCCCTTTGTTGAAACATATCAACCGAGCTATCAAATGTATTGCCAGTAGTTCACAATAAACAACACCTCATTTACTGAAAATTTGAAAAAATTGATATCTGCTTTAGCAAAAGAACTCTTCAAATACTGATCCCTTATTCTATGCTACTTATTCATGCCTTAAAACGTTGCACATTTTATAAATTAGTTCTTCATTTACAGATATCCTGAACTGTGAACAATGGCAAACAATTACAATAAGGAGCAAAGAAAATGGATACTAAACCAGTATTGAAGGTTGGAAAATGCCAAGCATGTGCGCACAGCTTGGCAAGAAGAATCATACTCCTCCAGCTTCACGCAAGGCAGTTTATTGCATAAGCGAAAACATTTCAACTCTATCAGTGTGTAATGCTCCAAAATCTGAACGTCCTAAGACTTCCATGACTGAAGAAAATGAGGTGTTGGTGTCTATGACATTTGTGAACAGTCCAACGAAGTCCACATGACGTGCTTCGCAATAACTATCAACACCAAGAACATCATTGCGACACCTAATGGATAAGCTGAAATTGAAACCTTGCCGTCCAAAACTGGTACATGGTCTTTTGGAGGACGACCTAGATCGCCGTCTGCAATTCTTTGAATTCATTCATGCCCATATTACTAATGAGCAACCAGACCTTCTAGATAAGATAATCTGGTCCAATTAGGCTTGTTCCAAATTGTCCAGACATGTAAACAGCCATAACTCCATGCACTTGAGTAATACAAATCTACATTTGACTATTGAGTCCCAACTGAACCAGCCTGGCGTTACGATGTGGGATGCATTGTCCAGCGAAAGTGTTATCGGACCCATGTTGTTGGATGGAACTGTCACAATTATTGGAAATGCTTTGTGACGTGGTAGTACCACAACTCAGAACTGAAAGTAACTTGGACGAATTGTACTTCCAGCAAGATGGAGCACCTCGACATTATGTACGGACAGTAAGAGTACATCTTCTCACATGTCTGGGCATACTCACACATTCAAACATTGTTTTTTCTTTAAGTCAGCAAACAATGGAAATTACACATGCTTCTCTGCTTTCAGATCTTTCCACCAATTGATATCTCACTTGTCTGTGGTCCTGATGCTTTTATCCCGCCACGTGAGAGAGCAAGCTGACCGTGTCTAACATTGGAGTTAACCACCCGTGTTCCATGATGCTGAAGGTCTTTATATCTGACAGGATATTATGGTTGGCTCACCCCAAGCAGACCAGGACACTGACAATCAGAGACTCTGTACTGTGTTTAAATTTGAGCCACTGACCCTGGAGATCATATCAGCAGAGCAGCCAAAGAGCCGGGTGAGTGTGTCTCGGGGAACCTGTGATGAAAACCTTGTAATTGAAATTTGTACAGTAGAGAGTTCAAGAAAGAGATAGTCCACTGTATGTGTGAGTGTTTATGTCTGTGTCTATGGGTGTCTGTGTGAAAACACTCACAAAGAGGACAGCCAGTTTCAGAAATATTTTATTGATCCCAGGGAGAAGTAAAGGTAACAGAAGTAACTACTGAAGAAGAGGAAAGGTGATGGATAGATAAGTGGGAAAAAATGGGGGATGGATAGAAATAAACAACAGATCAGTCGATGAACCAACTCTTCTTTCATAGCCCACTTTTTAAGATAATGTTTCAATGGACATCAGAGATGTCTCATCAGAGGGACAAACATAGACAGCCCTCCACCCGGACTCTGTCTCAAAGGCAGAGAAAACCCTTCTCTAAAAAAAGAAGATACAAAAAACGTCACAAAAAATGAAGAAAACGTGGACGAGACGATAAGGAACGCAGGAAATCATGAGCGGCTGGGTGTGTTAGACCTAGAGGAACTATTGGGGATGGTTGGTGATATAACAATGCTGCGAGCTATCAGAGAAAGCAATAATTGGGGAGAGACATTGAGAAGGTGACACAGGCAAGATCCTTCTTACTCTCACAATCACTTGGTTAGCTAAACCTAAACAAAGCCACAGTGTCTAATGATTTGACAAGACATACACAAAGTATGTTTTAAGGTATGCATATATTACAGACTACAGGACCATATCCAGAGCCACCAACATCAGCTCGCCAGTCAGCCTCCCAGATGACTTCAATGCGTTCTATGCACGCTTTGAGAGTCCCTCCTCCCCCACCACCACCCCGGAATACGCACAGACCTCAGCCACTCATCCCCCCATCCCCCTTCTAGACATCACACCAGCCCAGGTACTCAAAGCCCTGAGGAGTATCCAGCCCAGGAAAGCTGCTGGCCCAGACAACATACAAGGTCCCCCCCATAAGGCATGTGCCAATGAGCTGGCTGATGTTCTAAGATCCATTTTTAATCTGTCCCTCATCCAACGTATTGTCCCCACTTTTTATAGGATGACCACCATCGTCCCTCTCACCAAGAAGAACCCCACATCCTGCTCTAATGCCTTCCGGCCAGTAGCACTCACCCCAATCATAATGATGTGCTTTGAGAGAGTCGCACTGGCCCACATCCAGAGCAGCATACCAGTCACCACCGACCCTCTGCATTATGCCTTCAGACACAATGGGTCCACCTCAGAGTTCATTGTAGCCGCCCTTCACGATACCTTGTCCCATCTGGAAAATAAACACTCCCACGCCAGGATCCTCTTTATTGACTACAGCTCTGCCTGTCGTCCCCCATAAACTTACTCCCAAACTGTTAGAACTTGGACTACATCCCACCCTATGCGACTGGCTCCTGAACTTCCTGACGGGCAGGCTCCAGTCTGTCAGGATCAGGACCTCAACCAGCATCACTGCCAGCATGGGGACCCCACAGGGCTTTGTCCTCAGCCCCATCCTCTACACCCTGTTCACCCACGACTGTGTTGCCTCCCACCCCAACAACACCATCCTTAAGTTCGCAGACAACACCACAGTGATAGGACGCATCACTGGCATGGACAACAACCCAACCCTCAACACAGACAAGACAAAAGAGATGATAGAGGACATGAGGAAGAAGAGGGGACCTCATCGGCCACTGTTTAGCCGAGATCTTGAAGTGGACAGGGTGAGCAGCATCAAATACCTTGGGGTCCACGTCAGTGCTGACCTCACCTGGACACTGAACACCACACAGGTGGTGAGGAAGGGCCAGCAGCGGCTGTACTTCTTGAGGAGGCTGAGGAAATTCGGCATGTCACCTAAGATCCTCAGCAACTTCTAGATCTGCGTTATCAAGTCTGTCCTCACCACCTGCATCACTGCGTGGTACTGCAGCCTAACTGTGAAGGACAGCAAAAGCCTGCAGAGAGTGGTAAAAGCTGCGTCTGAGATCACCGGGACACCACAGCCCTCTCTGCAGAGCAACTACCATCGCAGAGTCCACAGGAGAGCTGCCTCCATCATTAGAGACCCCACACACCCACAACACGGGCTGTTCTCACTCCTCCCCTCAGGCTGAAGACACCGGAGCATTAGATGCAGGTCCACAAAACAAGAACTCTTTCTTTCCTGAGAGCTGAGAGCCCCCATCTTAAGGAACACTTAAAGTGCCTCTCTATCAAATGACACGAACGTTTTCTTCTGTACTTATTCATCCTCTTTGCACATTTCTTGTTCTGCATATATATTTTTTCCTCCTTACTTTAACAGAATTAATTTTTTTATTTATCTGTATTTCTATTCTTATACATGGCATTTGGTGCAGGGCAGCAAAGTAAGAATTTCATTGCACAGGAAACTTTTTTCCATACTGTACATGTGACAATAAAGCTTTGAATCTTGAATCTATGAGTGCCACACTCTGATTCCCAAGCCAAGTCCTCGGAGATAAATGGGTGATCCTGCCGCCCTGTCAAGTGAGGTGAATAAAGAAAAAATGGGCATTCGGAAAGGATTTTATCAGAGCATGTTTGCAAGAAATGACATGAAACTAGAGCAGAGGTCAGAAAATGAATTGAGACTGAACCATGTACGACTTTTACTTTTACTTCTAATATTTCAGATCACCAACTCAGCAGTGCTGAATATGTGCTGCCCACCATCATTCATAGTGACTAACACTGATCTTGTGAAGCACAAGATGAGGTAGTCACTACAAACTGTTTTACTTGCAATTAAGGTCCCTTTTAATTAAGGTCCCTTAATTAAAAGAATGTTGGGAGGAATAAATCTAAATACATGACACTGAATCCCCTTGAACTTTAATCTTGGTGCCCTCAGATGCTCTTTGCAGCTCGCTGCTACATAGGGATGAGTTGAACGCCAGATGAACATTTTGCTGTGCAGTAACAAACTTGAGGGGGAGGGAGTGTTTTGTTTTTTTCATAAGATTTTTTGAGAGGTGTTAACATTGAGTATGTTGTGGTTATACAGCAATTTCACGTGAATTAGTTTAAGGTCGGATTTGTTTCTACTGAAAATGTAAATAGGATGGAGTAGAACAGAATAGAATAGAATACAATAGAATAGAGTAGAATGAGGCTAGTTTCTTTGGACGGCAGTGATCAACAACAAAAGGTGGGTGAAATTCATGGAGTCACATTTTTTCTGGAGCTTTGATGAGGAAAAGAGGCTTCATAACAGCTCTTATTTGTAGAGAGAGTCTGTGTATTCTTTTTCAGCGACGTGCAGCACAATTATTTGTTCTGATGTTTGAAATTCCATCATCCTTTTTCGCTGTAAACTGATCTGAAGCTTTCAGGAGCCCCACCCTAAAAAAGTTATATCACTTCCATTGCAAGCCTCAATGAAACAAATTCTGGGGCTTGTGGCATTTTTGAAAATCATACATCTACAGCCATCTCTCTCATGAAAAAAAAAGCCCAGCAGAGTTACAACATTCATCCAGTATCACTAGAGTCAGAGAACCACAAGATGCCGGCATGTGGCTTCACTTTTTCCTTAACCAATTGGATAATGCGACCTGCTATGTCTGTTCTCAGGGAAATAGAGAAATCTTATGTAACTAAAGGATGTATCTCTTGCCCGAAAGCCTTTTTAAATTCTATATTGATCCTTTGTGATGGAAACAATCTCACGGCAAAGTAGCAATGGGTTTTATACCAGCTATTTTTCATACATACATACATTTCTGCAGTGAGGGCGAGGAAAGGAATTTATTTCCTGTGTCTTATTTTCTGTGTTTGACATGGTTTGCAGATTAAGCGCTCCTTCTATTACAGGACAAATGCAGAACTGGACTATATGGCCATACAGACTGTTTGCTGGAGCAAGCAGGGCGAGGGGGATGGCCACAATGAGTAAGTGTAGTGATGGGAAAGCATTTTTTTCCGCAGAGGGATCATGGGACCTGTGATAAATTAAATCTGTATGGTTAGATCGACAGAATGTACCTGCCCACGTGCACACACAAAGCCATGTGTGTCCTGCAGGCCACCTGTGCAAGCTGTGTGTAAACTCAAGCCATCTCAGCAAACTGGGAGCCTAATCAAGAGGCGCAGGTGATGAAAACACAGAGGATGTGTTTTCTACGCAACCTGGAGTGGAATACAAAGCAGCATTATTGCCATTTCAGTCATTTTGGTGAATCCGGAGGGCATTGCTCTGGAGGAAAAGCATCACCGCTGGTTTAATTCCATGGTTGCTCCCCCTTGATGTCTTGCGCTTTGAGGAGGTTGTGTATCTGTGCACCTGTGTGTTTGTGATCATAGAAACAAGAGCTAATTACCACATATTAGGGTTAAAGGAGCCTTGTGGGGCGTTCAACTATGCTATTGCAAAACAATTATCTTAAAGGATTTAAGATCCTGGCACATCTCTCGATGTTCTATGCTAATTTATCAAAAGCTACTAGTCAAAATATTACTGGAGCAATATTTCCCAAAGCTCCTTCGGAGATTCAAACATCCATCTATTTGAAATACCATCCAAATTGTGTTTTTGTACATCTAAGTGAGTACAAATGGGACCAGAACCAGTGATCCATGATTACACTGTATTAGTCTGTGGTTTGGGAGGTTTGGCCGAGACTCCCTGGTTGCTCTCTGACCTGAACGTGTCTACCTGATAAACTGTCACACTTCACCTCAGTACTGAGCAGATGACAGACGGCACTGAAACAGCGTTGTTATCATCATCCATCAGAAACAAGCTAAAACGAAAGTCACACCTGTGCAAGTCTCTTACAGTGGAGAGAATCATATTCTCATCTGCAGTAAAGATGCTGTGCGACAGCAAATAATCGAGCCAACCCAGTGCACACAGTATACTTCTGTGGTGTCAAAGAAGGGAGGCAAAAACACAATGACAGAAATATATGACAAACATTGAAATTCAGTTTGTGAGATTCAAAGGTCAACTTTCTTCTCCACTGAAAATATTCAGTCTGAGAGCCAAAGAGCAGATATTTTCCGTTTTATGTGGATATTTTTCCTCCTACACTGAATCATCTCCACAGTTACCATGACCCTTTAATCATGGGCCAGAGCAAATGGTGGGCTATTTCAGGACACAGAGGACAGATTTTAGCAAGGTGAATTCTGTATTGCAACCTTTACAACACAAGCACAAAAGCGGCAAAATTCTCTCCTTGTGTCTGCACCTTAGCTCAGTCTTCATCATAGGTCTTTAATATATTGTTATTTTTAGATAATGATTTGTGTTGTTTTATTTGGATGAAAGAGAGACAATTGCAAGATGATTTTGATTATGACCATGAATAGTTGTTCAGCTGTGTGATATTTGACACTCCAGCCTCCCCATGTGTGTACACAAATGAAATGTCTGTAACTTTAGATAACTAAAGATAGTATGACCTAAATTTTGACAGCATTGTAGCCTGTTCTATTGAACCGGTGTGCTTGCAAGATATGTCAGCTGGCTTGTCCTGATGGGAAGAGGACATTTCAAATGTTTGGCAAATCAGTGAAGTTATCTGTCGATACAGTCTAACCTCACAGATAAAGTATCAGAATATAAGGGATGAGTGTGAAATTCTGTTCTGTTGCCTTTCAATCCTTGCAGCAGCACTCTGATATGTGATGGCTGCATTTACATGAACAGCATTTGAAATCTGTCTCAGCGACAGTTACAGTGAAATGTTTATACTGTTGTGTTTAAAGTATTTATTCACGAATATCTGCTCATTTTTTGTTGAACTGATAATTGGGAAGGTTTGGGTGGCACATACATCATGATGCTAAATAAAAAAGGATTACAAGTCTCCTCATTTCCAAAAATCAGAGTGCAAACAAGCACAATGATAGCGACAAGCTAAATCACAATTCTGCCAATTGAAATTGGACTGATGTTAACCATTCACATAGTCACAAAGAGTGGCAAGCAAAACACATGACAAAAATATCTTGCCATTTGCAAGAGATGCCTGGCTAGGCCAAAAATACTTCTGTTACTTGATTTTATATTGTCAGAACAGAGCTAGGAATCTCACAGGGCTTCTGTTCAGAAAAAGATAATGAATATTTCAGCAATTTCCTGGGGACTAATTTAAATGGGGTAACAGATTTACCATAATACCACTGCTTAAATGGCAGAATTTTACATCCATGAGGTAAAACAGTTCAGTTATGTCAATCAATGTAAAACAGAAACCTTGCTCCAATACAACTTATTTTGATTTACCTGGCCATTGAAAAAACACATAACAAAGCAGACCATACCATTGTTTTAATGTGATGACACTCAAAATAACACTGTTACGTGGCTGCAATATTTCAGAAAACTACAGTATACAGAGTCACAAAATACGTAGGTAGATAAGTACTTTATTGATCCATTGATCTGGGGATGTAGGATATCAAACATGCGGAATTTTGTTTTACTTACTGTATTTCCCCATCATTTTGTTTGGGATATCACAGTGAAGGACTCTCCCAGTATCACACATAGAAATATACAGTAGCTCATTGGATATGAGACATCTGCGTTAGGCACGGCACTAATTTGTCCCTCAAAACGATCAGCACAGATTTATATCACACACTCCGCCCCTCCCTCAGAGCCTTGAGTCATGTACAGCAGGACAACTGCAATGCATGCACAGGCAACACAAGTGTTGTGAGGGAACATAATGAAATGATCTGTGGGAAGAAGAGATCATACATGGGAGGTAATTTTAATTAGTCCTCTCCCTCTTTGTCCTGTGGACAGCTGAGGTTTGGCGGAGAGAGATCTTGAGTTTTGATCCAATCAACTACAGTGGAAAGCTGAGAAGCTAATAAGGATACCAAGGTGTTGATGAAGGGAGACGCTCCGCCCGCCTGGCACTGATTCTCTCAATAGAGCTTACACTACGGTTCACATGATGTGCCTTTTTCTGTCTTGGCAGCGCTGTCGTCATCTGTTCGCTTATTATTTTCTACTCCGAAAAGCTCATTAATTCTAAGTCAATATAATTACGTATTCTCTAGTTTTCTGTGTAATATGTAGTTAAAATAAAAGGGACTTACTTTCTTTGTTTTTGCTAATACCTCCACAATAGGGGGCAATCCATGGGTAAAATCCAAGAAACGCTGCATCAACTGATCCATCTGGGCATTTTCTCACAGGGACCAAACAACAGATTGGTACTTGGGAACTTCCTGCACTTAAAAGTCACTCGCCATTTGTCGCAGCCAAAATCCGTCCCCTCTTGTGCAGCCACCCTCAGGTTGATTAACACATGGAGAGGGAGTCATCTCCCCAAACATTTGGAGTGCTGTCGTGAGAGCGGTCGCTTGCCAAAAACAGCTGCAGGTGGGTCAAGCAATGGGCACAAACAAATCCAGCCTTTGTAGTGGCTATTCATTGCATTCTGCTGCAACAGAATCAACCAACACCAGGTGCAGCTACCAGGTGGTGTTTAAATGGCATCTCACAGCCATGGCTCGTCACCAACATTCTACAGCATCCTTACTTGTAATTATCTCCTGTTGTATTTGAACCCAGAGAAACTCTGCTTGACAGCAAGCCAAGGGACTTGGGAAGCAGTTTCTACTTTTTCGAGCAACTATAAGTGGGATAAATGTTTGACAAAAGCCTTGTTTTGTGAGAGGTTTAGCTGTCTCTCTCATCTTCTGTCTGCGTTAACTCATCCCACAGCTTTCGGGGGGTTGCCAGTCCCCTGTGTGTGCGACCTCAAGGTCACATCTCCTGTTTTATGCGGTAGCATGAACGATGACCTCATCACCATAGTCCTATGATGGCCACTGATGCAGTAAATCTTGTACCAGGGGGAGTCCTCACACTTGACTCAGCCTCTCTACTGGGTCCATGAGGGGTCTTCACCACAGTCACGCTGGGCCTCTATCAGTGCACAAACAGTCCTTATCAGTCTTCTTTTGATGAGAGGAGGCAGCGGGAGGTGCTGCCTCATCTCTCAAGGTCATCATATGGAACCAACAGGGACCCTGATAAGGACAGCGCTTGGATGCAAGGACAACTCAGACACCTGACCAACAAACACACACCTCATTGATAGATGGAGCAAGTTAGAGCTCAAGCTGTTATTTAAGCTGCATCTACAGTATCTATGTAGTAATACATGTATTACCTGTACCTGTAGCCTGAGGAGCACTACCTGCTCCATCCTGTAAAGCGCCTTGAGATAACTCCTGTTATGATTTGGCGCTATACAAATTAAATTGTATTTTATTGTATTGTTAGAGGTATAATAAAACTAAAAGTAAAATCACATGGCTCATAAAGTCTTACATGGAGAAGTAGTTTTCGAACCCTTACAGCAAGAAGCCAGGCAATGCACAAATCTTTCTTTACACTTAAAAGGTGCTTTTTATCTAAATGCAACACTTATTCAAAATAGTCTTTGATGAAGAATAGATTTATATTCCCATGACACATTGACCTTAAAGAATTGACTCCGTCATTTAAGCACAGGAAAAACAACATGAATTCTTTTCTAGAAGGATTTGTCTGAAATATGGCATTAACGCAATGCTCTTATTGTGTTGTTTTGATAATGTGCTGCATATTATGAAAACAGATTGGAAGTGGATTCCACTTTCATGCTTTTCAAGACAAATTATCTTAGAATAATAGGATAGTTATTGTAGTATTACCATTTTTTGTTCCATGTCATTCACTGTATGCATGTGAGGAGGAACACAATGCAAAAATGCATTTTCTTGGATGAGAGAGTAGTAAGGGATCTCTCTCTCTCTCTCTCTCTCTCTCTCTCTCTCTCTCTCTCTCTCAAGTCATGATATCAACCACCTCAGAAACTGTACTACTTACTATTGCACTACTGTTCTACTGTACTGTACTATTACTACGGTAATATTGTGCAAGCAGTTACTATAGAATTTTTGACAGGGTTATTGAACACATGTCAGCAACATTTTGCTGTATTCGTATTGAACTAGGTAGGACATGTCTGAGCGATCTGACGGTGCTGAAGATATTTTGACACTACCATTTGCCAGGATGTTATTTGTGTGCGCGACTGCAGTCGTAAACAACTGCCATAGGCAGATATACAGTACAAACACTGTAAATTATTGTCTGTATGTATTGATCATTGTGATCTTACCAATGGGGTAACATATATCAAGCATTTCAGATCCACAGTCTTCACTACTTGATAGAAATGTTGATTGCACAATTTGTCTTGTTCTCTCCATTGTGTTTCTATTGTTCTGTAATTATTCACATGTATTTAATCCATTTGCATGGCATTAGATGTAGCAATATTGTCAGATGAGTAAAAGTTGAAACAATTTTGACACAATGGAGAATTTGGCATGTTTCTCTGGAATATACAGGATATTTATGTGGCTGTAATTTGTAGACGATTAATTAATCTGTCATTGGTCTCTGTATATGTAATGACAAATCTACATGAGTCATTTACATATTTCCATTGCATTGGTCCAAACATCTCGAACAAGGCCACTTGTATTCAAGTTTTTGCACTTAGATGAGTTTTACGGTCAGACAAAACATGTTCATCATGCTCACCGTAGTATTGTTTGCCAGTCCTCCCTGTCAGATTTGATGCTTGTGTCAGTGGACGTAACCACGTTATTGGGGATAAAGCACCAAATAACATTCATTGACTGACATTCTACTAGGAATGTGACTGAAACCTCTATGTCAATAAGAAAGCAGACTTCTGACACAAGCGTGCAGGATTATGGCGTCACTGGTGGAGAAGCTTGGCGAGGGTCTCAGAAATGTTTCAATGATTGACAGCTTCCCCCTCAGTGCAAAGGTCTCCCTGAAAAGCACAAATTTCATTGTTGAATGACCATATTTCATCCACATTGCAACTTGCTCAGTGTTTTTATTAGGCCATAAAATGAGCTGTCCCAACGGAGCCATTCAGACATGAGCGTCAGTACATCACTCAAGACCTGAATAAAAGAACAGCCCTAAATTTCTGTAATTCTCTCTCGCATGGCACAGGAAAATAAATTGTAGTCACATTGGAATGACAGCTTCACAGTATCTTATTGATAAAATTTGTAGTTTTTTGCTTAGTGAATTCTATTTTGACTAAACTCTGTTCCCACTATGCCCTTATGATGACCCCTAGTAATCAATACCTCAGCCAACCACAATCTAAATTTAATGCCATGTAATAAGCACATGTGGGCGCTTAAATCAACAGCGCACATAGGGTTGGCTCAACCATCAGGCAGCAACTTTGTATATAATTTATTTCATCTGCATGTTCAGTGAACTAGACATGAACTTGTGACATAAGGAGAAATGTTTCATCGTGGGCCTTAAAACACAGTGTTCATTTGACATGCAATATTTGTATATTTGTAGAATGCCTTTGACACAGTGGTCATCACAGTGCTTTGAAATCAGGGAGACTGAAAACGGAAATACTCACATTTAACAGCATGTCCTATTAGAGGTCATAAAATAAAGGAGCAGAGAAAAAATGGCTTATATGACACATAAAAACAGAACAGGTGAGACATTTGGTCATCATAACATTTACCAAAAGACCAAAATAAAAGAGTCTGAAACAGACAATTATTTCTGCCTCATGCACTCAGATCGCCTTGACAATGCTTTTGTTGAGGCTCTTGCAGTTTATGAGCACAGATATAAAGACTTCCTGTGCACATTTTATTTGTTACTTAATACATGCAGAGTAAAAGCAGAGAAAAAGGTCAATATTAGCTGTAGCATAAACATAATCAGTGAATATTCAAGGGGATCTTAACCCCCTGGTGCATAGCGGTCACTACAGTGGGCCGCTGCTACAAAGTAAATCTCTCTTTAATGCACTGGTTTCTATAGTTGAACTGCGAATCAGCCAGTAGAGTGCCCTCTGCTGCTATGGTTTATTGAGGTAAAGTCAGTGGTCAGACGGTGCAACTGTAACTAACTTTAATGTGAAGCCAAGATGGCTGATAAACAGCCACCTGTGCCGACCACTTACTGACATATCCTGTCAGTCTTTCAATACTGGTAAAGCCCCGCAAGTAAAAAAATATGATGATATACAGAAACATCTAGAGAAAGCTATTATCTATTTGGAATATGAAATTTTGATGTCTTATACTTAGAAGATTATGATTAACCATGTGTCCAATGAAGTGGACATCATGCATAACACAGTATATTTTTAAACAGAGTTATGCAATTGCCTAACTGTTTCTTGTGACTGTGATTCTTATATTTCTAAGTTATTAATTTAGAGTCCAAGACAATTACTTAAAGACTCGCCTCCTTTGCAAGGATGGTGGAAACTGAATGTGGAGAGAAGAGATCCCATAGATTATTTCAGACATTTGTTTCTAGCAGATCTAATAGATGATATACTGTAGTGTACAACTAACTGGTGTGCTCTCCAGGGAGGGAAAGAAAATCTGGCAGTTACAGGAGAAGAAATGCTGATTTTTTTTTTTATAGGTCAATCAAATCATGGGGTATATTTGATATTTTATAGATGGCCTTCGTCTTGGAATAATTGCAAATGCTATGTCTGTAAACACCCATCTATCAATCTTCTGCCGCTTATCCGGGGCCAGGTTGTGGAGGCAGCAGTCTCAGGAGGGAAGCCCGGACTTCCCTCTCCCTGGACACCTCCTCCAGCTCCTCTGGGAGGATCTTGAGGCGTTTCTAGGCCAGCTGGGAGACATAGTCTCCCCAGCATGTCCTGGGTCTTCCTCCAGGCCTCCTCCCAGTGGGACATGCCCGGAACACCTCCCTTGGAAGGCGTCCAGGAGGCATCTGGAAAAGATGCCCGTGCCACCTCAACAGGCTCCTCTCGATGTGGACGAGCAGCGGCTATACTTTTAGCTCCTCCCAGGTGACAGAACTCCTCACCCTATCTCGTAAGGTGCGTCCTGCCACCCTGTGGAGGAAACTAATTTTGGCCGTCTGTATCGGAGATCTTGTCCTTTTGGTCATAACCTAAAGTTCATGACCATAGGTGAGGGTATGGATGTGGATTGACTGGTAAATAGAGAGCTTTGCCTCCCGGTTCAGCTCCCTCTTCACCACGAAGGACTGGTACATCAACCGCATCACGGCTGTACTGATTCGTCGGTTAATCTCACGTTCCATTCTACCCTCACTTGTGAGCATGACTCCGAGAAAAACTACTCCACTTGAGGCAGGATCTTGTCTACGATCTGGAGGGTACAAACCACCTCTTTCCGGTCGAGAACCATGGCCTCAGATTTAGAGGTGCTCGTTCTCCAATCTGCCATCTAACAGTCAGCTGCAAACCGCCCCAACACATGCTGTAGGTCCTGGTCTGAGGCTGCCAGCAAGACAACATCTGTAAAGAGCAGCGAGGAGATCCTGTGGTCCCCAAAGTGGACCCACTCCAGCCCCACTCTGCATCCCCCACAGAGCACCACAAGGGACCCGGTCAGACGCCTTCTCAAAGTCCACAAAGCACATGTGGACTGCTTGGGCAAACTCCCATGATCCCTCCAGCACTCTGCAGACAGTGTAGGGCTGGCCCAGTGTTCCACTGCCAGGACGGAACCGCATTGTTCCTCTTGGATCAGAGGTTCCACTATCGTCTGGACTCTCCTCTTGAGTACCCTGGAATAGACTTTCCTGGGGAGGCCGAGGACTGTGATAGGTCTGTAATTCGAACACACCCTCTGGTCCCCCTTCTTAAACAGAGGGACCACCAGCCCGGTCTGCCAGTCCAGGGTTACTGTCCACGACTGCCACGTGACGTTGCAGAGGCGTATCAGTCATGACAGCCCTGCAACATCCAGAGACTTGAGGTATTCAGGGCAGATCTTGTCCACCTTTCTCACCACCTCGGTGACTTCAGCTTGGGTTGAGGTCAGCAGCTGCCTGCCTCTACTGTAAACAGTGTTGGTTGGGCACTGCTTTCCCTTCCTGAGGCACTGGACGGTTTGCCAGAATCTCCTCAACGCCGACCGATAGTCCTCCTCCATGGCCTCCCCAAACTCCTCCCAGACCTGAGTTTTTTTTCCACAAAAGCCTGTATTGCTGCACGCTTGGCCTGCC
>OMPJ01046370.1:74620-89194 GCA_900312935.1 Carapus acus | reverse complement strand
CCTTGTCGAGCTGCTGTACCTCAGCTTGGATCATGCCTCTCCTCTGCCGCGGATCTGCTTTCCCCCACTGCTGAAAGCTTAATCATAACAGAAGTTATCTTGAGGCGCTTTCCAAGATGTAGCCAGTAGAGCCCCTCAACATGAAAATACTCAGAGTCTTAGAGGTGAACAGGGCCGTTTCAGGGAATTTGGGAGCCCCGAGCCTTGGTGTAGCATTAGTCTTCGCTCATGGTCCAAACAGCTGTGGCTACTCCTGTACAAACAAAACAAGCACTTCATTCACACCCATTAATCATATTATGCCAGTATTGGCGGTGTCATATATCATTGCAGTACAAACACTTCCTGCTCATTTACCTAAAAAAAGTCATAAACTGTGGATTACCACATCTGTGAATATCACCTGGTGCAAGCAGATTTTGAAGCACGTTGAAATGGCGGCAGTGTCTGTCCCTAACTTATCAAACAGCGAAAACTTCTCTTGACTCCTGTAGCATTCACCTCACCTTTTGCAAACATTCCTGCCGGGAGGAGAGGCTGATCATTATCTGGTAAGGGAGGAAATGCTTAGGCTTTTATTATCGGGGCTTGTGCTGTTATTTGATTCCTGTGGAAGAAGTAAATGAACTGTGAAGGTAAGGGAAGAACAGGGAGGGATTCGCACCATTCTTACCTTAGAGAGGTGTTTACACAGGCCCCCCCTTACATAAGTCAGCAGCTGGGCAGGCAAACGACACAACAACACACGCACACGGGCGTGTGCACACAAACACACGCACACACACACACACACACACACACACACACACACACGCACTTACCTAGCAGATGGAGACTTCATTAGGCTATAGGGGAGAAAAAGCCTTTGTTTAAAGCACAACCACAGCCAATTCGGAGCAGAGTGGAGGACTGCAAGTCTATTTCCAACTGTAAATGAGCTCAGCAAGAGCCACCTCATCCTGCTCTTTGTGACTGGCTGCGTCTGTGGATCCCCAGAACAACAGAATCATCATTTCCTTTTTTGCGTGAAAATGCTAACAATGAACATTGCACATCATGGTATGTATTTTTTTTCATAGTTGTCTTTTTCAAAGGTGTTATTTTTTTCAGAGAAGGGCCGTAAGACCCAAATAATTCAGTGTGAACACTCCTCTCCAGTAGGAAAAAGGAAAAGGTGTGAACGCACACAGTCAAAAAATACGTGAATGCTAATATATGCAGGAGAGGGAGTAGATCAGGTGTATTTTCAGTGTCTACTGTACTACACAGTTAGATAAGTGTCTCCCCTCTTCACTCTTTTTATTTTCACTTGCATCTTCTGTGTCCCAAGAGGAACTATTTCATAATGTATGTACTGGATAACGAGCAGAAATAGCTTTTGCTCATACGTCATATATCACAGAAAAGACAAAGTAGATGCAACAGAGTCTACAAGCTGAGTATACGTGCAAAATACATTGTGGACAGAGGAAGGCAGAACATGAATGACACCAGAATAGATTAAATCAAATACTTCAGGAATATGGTGCTCTATTAGTCTTCGTCTGTACCTGTGCTCATGTGTGATTCCAGGCTCTGGCAACCTGCAGCTGTACAGTCTGACAGCTGTACCTGACAGTCCCTTGCTAAGTCAAAGAGGATGCTGCTCTGAGACCCTTCTCAGAGGCAAATCCGTTCTTCAAGCAAGAAACAGCGTTAAGATAAGACTCTTTTCCCATCCTGCAAACAAGGATATACTCATCTCTGACCCCAAGCCGCTAAGCTTGGAGCAAATCACCATGGAGACCATATTTGATACAACCATATACTGTAGATCCTCGCACAAAACCACACGGTGACATTTAACATTCACCTATATTGTGAGACCCAAAACCCAAAACCAAAAATATGAATTGAATACTGTATAGGAATTGGAATCACTGGAATATTTCAGCCATATTCATGTAGACATTGCCAACGTATGCCACTGCAGTGAGACTTAATGGCTCATTAAATAGTAAGTTATTTCATTTGCATTCATTTGTATCAAATAGAAGCCCCCTGAAAGATGACAACGAAAACATGAATACACACACAAGCATACACACATGACAATGTGGTGTATTTCTGTGGTGTGGTGGCAGCCTTTCTCATGACCCTTTACACAGATCGGTGATGAAAATCATTGTACGCTTACTGTTAATCCCGTCCTTCCACACACACGGATATGTAGGAAACTGGTCACAACCTGTTGTAATGTGAACGCGTGGCTTTGTGTGAGCACAGGTGAGTGATTGGATCTGCACGTGGCCCTAATGCTTGTGCGCCTGACAAAATCAGGAGGTGTTGAGTCCATACAGATCTCCATTCCTCACTGAGCATTCACTTTAAAGAGCAAACAAAGCGAAAGGAGGGGTGTGTCTCAAATTAAAAAACAGACACTGAGGAGTGCTGTAAACAGAAATCTTCTGATCACAAGGAGGAGCAGTAATACTTAGATATGTGAGGCCATCATATGAATACCGCACTCAAATATGTGTGCCTCCCTGGCTTCAATATAAGTCATCTAGTCTACCATAGAGAGTGGTGTGAAAGAGTTCTATGATGATTAACAGTCCACTACCAATCTGTAAATTGAGGTAAATACCCAACTGGCTAAGATTGTAGCTTTCACTGTTATTGTCAATTAATGGTGATAGGAAGGAGAGGCCAAATCCAAATGGAGCCAAACCGCAGTATTTGCACAGTGACTGACTTCACACTAAAAGCCTATTAATATTGTCAAAGCGTTAAAAGAGGTGATGCCAGCAGCACATGTGGCAGAAATTATGACAGCAAAGGAAGAGATATGCGGGCTAATTTGCACTGCCTGTAAACATCAGAAAGGCCTTCAGACTTGGATTTGTTTGGCAAAAACAAACTTATCCCTTCCAGAGGCAGCCCTAACTCGCTTGTTCTTTGCACTGGTGTATCACATTTACAAAAGTCTAATCCTCTTTGCAGCACAGGAGTAAACCACTGACCTGTACTCTTTACATGCTACAATTGACCCTCGTTTGGCATAAATAGGGAATAAGGGGTTATGAAAAAGGATGGGTAGATGGATGGACGTATAGATGAATGTGAGGATGGATGGATGGATGAATTGGTGAGCATTTTGTCAAGGACTGCATGCAACACAATGGTTATTTTCAGTCACTCAGGATTAAACAGTCAAGACACAACCCCGCAAGAGCCGCCATGAATCCCTCCCTCACTTTGCGGGGCAATTATGCAGCTAACTAAGCTTTCAGCCAGGATGAAGAATCGTCTCTGAGGATGCCTGTCTCACCATGCGGAGCAAGTAGTTGTTAAAAGACAAACAGCCATTCATGTATTGTTCTCTTGAGTCTCCTGAGTTTGATTTTCAAATGTACAGTAAGTCTCTTGATGAAGAGAGGGTGGTTAACGTGTGCTTTTCAGCTGAATATGATGGTGCTCTTTAATGATGAACAGTACAATGTATTTTTTTTATCACAAAAACAATAGGTAGGTATTTAATAACCTGATCAGCAGAATTTTCCAACCTCTGCATATTAAGTAAATGGTAATAGAGGTGACAATTTATCTTAAAATCTGTTGAGAATTCACAACAAGTAACGGTTGCATAGACATAGGTAGGTAGGTAGGTAGGTAGGTAGGTAGGTAGGTAGGTAGGTAGGTAGGTAGGTAAGTAAGTAGGTAGATCAATAGAGTGTACCCAGGGGAGGTGTGAGGTGATATAGGTCAACAACTTTACCATAGACCAGGGAACAGAATCATGATATTGATAACCTTCAACAAGTTTTTGAAGTTTTGTTTTCTAAATACAAAGAGGAAATGTTTATTTTGCCTCCAGTGGATCTCTAGTTCAAACTCTCTTAATAACATCTGGCCAGCACAAGTACAACTCCTCATCAACATTGTCATCGTCGTTGTCGTCATCATTTCTAACTTCATTGTCTGTAGAGGTGGTCAATGTGACTGGTGGAGGTTGATATTGATAAAACATTGTGTGCACTTGCACGCTGACATTTTTAAGAGAATCTTGAAGCACCCTGGTGAGTTCTGGGGTTACGCTAGATATCATGGTTCATCATGATTCACCTGTCTGACTTATGGGGTCGTGTACACCATCACTCTGTCAGTTTCATTACCGATCTAATTGTGTCATTTGATTTTGTGTCATAGCACTATTCTATAGCTCAATCAACACTGTATTCAGAAAAAAAGTGGTAGAGGCAAACATTCTGTCTTTGCATACATTACGGCATTCACTCGTTTATTTTTCCTTCATTAAGTACATTCAAACATGGTCTTATTGAAAATAGTCTCATGTTTCAGCATCAAACATGGAATTCCATGATGAGATAATAATGACTCTAAATCGAGCTTTCAGGCTGCTTAAATGTAAAACCACATCCCCGAGTCACAACATTGCAAACCATTTTAGTGTTGAACATGGAGGTTTCTGAAGTCCAGGGGGATATGAATCAACATATTCCTCATCTGAAATAATATCATGATCTAACTGCAATAATTACGCCGCAGTCATTCAATTGAATTTTATTTGTATAGCGCCAAATCAAAACAGAAGTTACATCAAAGCACTTTCCCAGATGTTCAGCAGCAGACTTGTACATCATGATTGAAGTTCCTCGAGACAACAGGTACTTGTATCTGCTTGGAAGATGGAACCCAGAAACAGGGACCTTGTCTGGGGACCAGAGGGTGGCCCGCTCAAATATCGGTGTCGACAAAAGAGATTTGAGATTTGAGTGTTGGCTGGAGGGACTGCAATTCACCTCCTGAGCACTGCCAAGTTGCCCTTCAGCAAGGCACCTAACCACCAATCCCCTCAGGGGCGCTATCCACATTTGCAGCCCCCTCACTGTTGAGTCCTTCCCCCACTGCACATCATGGCTGTGGAATGAAGATTGTACCGTGTGTACATATACTTCCATGTATGTATCAGAAAAGAGTTAATATTGTGTAATTTCCCTTAAGATATCTTCTTCTTATGGAAATTTTTTGTTGTATTAAACAGGACCTGTTAGTGTTAAGGTCACAGTGGCAACAACACAATTAGCAATAATGGTACTGCAATTAATGACATACTGTACATTGTGACATAATTCCACTGGATTCACAATTAGAGTGACTCATGCAATGCCTTCCCAGAGGAACCCAGTCACAGAGATTTCATCAAAATGTTAAATCAGATTTCTTCATTTGTGTCGGGCACATATGTGCAGTGAGCCTGCAGAGACACTACAAGTTGATTATGGTAGCTGCAGCTGTGGGGGTATCCAATATCCCCGGAGTCTTTGGGAGGTGCAAGGGGCTGAAAGGAGGACGAGCGTCTGGTTGCTATGGCGCATACAGACAGGACCTACTGACCTTTCAGTCAGTTGCTGATACTGCGGGTGGCAACAGAGAGGGTAAATAATGGTAACGTGCCTGTAACCTCAGGGAACTGGGACAACTGCTCGGAGGCTTGAGGGAGGAAGCCGTCATAAATTCAGCAGGGGCCTGAATGGGTGGTCTAGTCCATCAGCTGAATGAAGCATTTCCATTAACTGTTTCGATGAAAGGTTGTTACACTAAAAGGTAGAGAAAGGAGGACTTCAATTTATCTTTCATCATTTACATCTGGTTAACAAAGGTATCAGCTTTCTAATGACCAAAGTAAGATTTTTGTGAGTGTCTGAATTTTGTGAGTCTTGCTGCACACATTCTCTCGCCACCAATGTGACATGGATAAAGACTTTAGAGAATGTTTGTTCTCACTGGTTGTCTTAACACAGCTCTGTTGATGGTAGACACATTCCTAAACAACAAAGATTTGCTCAAAAATTTGTTCAGTTGCTAACCAGTTGCAGACATTCAAATTGTGTCACATGAATTAGTTTTGAGTCGAGAATATCGAGAATCCAAAAGCAAGAGTGCTGGGGGCAAACTGTCTGCTCCCTGGAGCTAAGTTTTATTCAGGTAAATTAGATTTGGATTTTCGGACATGCACTATGGTCCTGAATATCCGTTACATCCATCCACCATCCATTGCATGTTCTTAGGCAAACTGATACAACATACAACTTATTTGTCTAGAATTTGCTCAGATGCTATCTTTTCCAAATAAAATGCCTAGTTTGATTATGAAAATCAATCAGATAATTTCTTTGCTTTTGCTGTTGGGATAATCAGAAAGAAAAACATTCCTCTGCAACTTAATGGATCGATAAGGAAATTCGATCATAACACATATCTACGGTGGAAGCACCAGCAACAGAAAAATTGAGCTGTAGAATGAGGAAGTACCTGTATGTTCATCCCGATCTCCGAGAGTGGTCAATATGTGTGAAGGACAAAGTGTAGGGCTTTGGTGACAGGATAATTGGAATCCGCTGGCCTTGATGAAAATAGGATGGCCCTTTTAGATTTATCTTGATTTGGCAAATGGAAAGATTATGTTTTTTACTTTTTTGGTAAGCGTAATTTCATTGAAGAGTCTTCTCTAAACAGCAACGAGAAAATGAACAGACAGATTGCATAAGTAGACGGTGTGCACAATATAGGATCAAGGATATATCTACAATGGAGCTACTTCTGGCTGAGTAGTGGATGACCTTGTTGTAAGTTTTTGCTCATTCACTAGAGGTGGGAGGGAAACATGTAAACAATAAAAGCCAAACGAAAATTATCGCAAGACAGATTCGCATACGCCCACCTTTGCTTCATATAGATACAAAAAGGTGTCTTACCGATTTGTTACAGGTTGTGATGTTTGAAATGTATGAAATGTCTGGCTCATCAGCTTTACCATTACTGCCTTTTTATTTTCCAGGGTCCTGAATAGGTGTGCAGTGCGATGTTTTTACCTTATATCAAAAGTCTGCACAAGTGTGGATGCTTGCTGGTCAACCCTTTTCCAACATGCTATACGGTTTACCGTCTGCCTTCCACATTTTGATGATGATGACCACAAACATACCAGAAAGTCTACTACATTGAAGATTGCACTGCATGTGTTACTGGCCATAGGCAATTTGCAGGTGGAACTAAATGTGAGATGATGACAAAAATATCCCTGGGGTCACCTTGCAAGCCAGGCATATAAATGTGCCTGTGATGTAATTTGATTCACCAGTCAAATAATTCTGAAATAAACACTATGTTTTGTGATGAGCATGCGTAGTTAAATGATAAGAAGAAAGGGTGAGTGTGCAATTTCGAGTGTGATATCTGGGTTCTCCTTGTTTGCCCTCAACAACAGTTGATGATGAGTTCAGATGTAATACGGACAGATCACGGAGCACTAATAATTTTTTTGTGATTTGCAACACACTTGCACCAATGACATTCGTTGCTTTATAGGATACTTGAGGTCTGATCCTGCGTAATGTCATTGACCCATCTCATATGAAACACTGTCAAGCTTGTTATCACAGTTAAGATTATGCAACTGGTATTTTCCTTTCTGTGTAGAGTACAGGGGTAACAAGAAAATTAGGCAAATTAAGGGATATTCACCTTCTTATCTTAAGAGGACAAAAACAATTTTTGTTGAGCTGACAAATTAGGCATAATCTTTCTATTCCCCCTGCATGACATGCATTGCAGTTCAATTGGGCTGCTCCCTGTTGACCATGTGCACTTCCATTCCTAATAAATGTGCTAAATCTTTTGAGTTAAACGTTGACATTAATTGATCAATACAGGAGCATTCTGCTACAGACGCTGCACAGTCATAATGCTGGAAAAATACATATTTCTGTGTTTACACAGAGTTAATGCAAGGAAGCCTATTCGACTCAAATGCTCAAATGCTGAAAACCATTCCTCAAAACAATTGTAGGGGGGGACTTTTTCAAGGGTTGGGGGTTGTCTTAACGGTATTACAACAGACAACTCTCTTCCACACTTGATCTGTTTTTGGCTGATTTGGTGGATATACTAAACATAGTACAACACTCTAAACATACTAAACACAAAAAACAAAGGCAACATGTCCTCATAACAACATTATGTGTCAGGGAATCGGCTCCACCCCAGGTGAAGGTTTCTAACCTCAGTGCTACACCAGCCCTAATTTTTAAATAAGCACTGTCCTCTATCTGACATACACCTGACACAAACAGCACTTTTACCATTCATTTATTCCCAAACATCATAACACCCAAACACTGTTTCTTTTTAATCAGTTTTCTCTAAAACTCATTTTCTCCATCATCAAGAGCACACTTGGCTTGGATGGACAGTGCAACACCTTTGAGTCTGTACCTCCTTCACCATTGTTAGTTGTCTATACATCGGTGATCAAAGTAAAACTGTTTTTATACCCTGTTGCTGTACAATTGTCTCTGTTGGTCAGCATGTCTTTGTAGCTCTGTATATTTTGAGTTGATCAGTGCCCTAATCGAGGTAATTACTATAAGTGTTTTAAGTAAGATGGAGAACATTGTGTACATTGATCACCAGCTCCATTGCCCCTTATCTACGGTGCCATGTTTACTGTATGCCAGTGTTCCATATTCCACTGTGAAAGGCTCCAAGGCAAGAATGCTTGTTAAAAAGACAATATTGGTTTCATACGGTAGAGAGGCAAACAGCCTGGCACCCAGCAAGAGCCCCTGGGTGCTCTTGGCAGCTTCTAGTGGTGAACATTTCCATGTATATCAAAGAAAAACGAGCAAAATGTTGAATTTTACCCGGAGAAACAATACCATATGCGTCAGAGAGGCCAAGTGTGAAATAATGGTTTCATTATATAAATGCTTTCTCTTACCCACATCACATTGTGCAGTGACTATGGTGATACTTTCCTGCCCCTCACTTAGAGGTGATTGGTACATACTGGTAACTTGCAACGTCTATCTTGACAAGCTAAGTCACAAAATACAGTTACAGAGCACTTGCAGTTACCTCATCCAATTTCAAATACAAAAATAACTACCTGTTACAATTTTTGGCACAGGATGTCCACATTATTTGCATTTAGTTTAGGTACCGCCTTTTCTCTTACCAGTATACAAGAGCACGCCTGGGAATCAGAACAGCCCATACCCAGCTGCAGTCATATCAAGGCCTGCATAAGACAGCAATGTTTGAACGCCCTAATCCTCAGCCTTCAGTCCTCCCAACTTCAATAGCTACCGCTGTTGCCACTTCCCCCGCAACAACTGACTCTGCCATGTTGTGCACACAAACCCAGGGAGGGCCCAAGCAATGACAACTTTTGCCTTTGCACACGTACATTTGTAAGTTCTTCAAAGGGGAGCTGAACCTGTCTGATGATAAAATGCTGTTTTGACCAATCCCTTTGGAGAGGCCTTCAATATGTGAACTGTACACAAAGCCTGTGCATACATGTTTTACAAAGTCTCTCTGTTCCTCCCTCCGCCCCCCACTCCCTGCTCCCTCCCGCACTCACTCACACACACACACACACACACACACACACACACACACACACACACATTCATATCACATGACAAAGGGACAGGATAGATAGGCAGTAAGAGTACAGTCTAGGTTGGAGCTACCTTGAGATCAATATGAAAGCAAAAGGGCAGGGTTCTCCCTCCACCGGTACAACAAGAGTCTGCTGACCTTTCTAAGAGACTGAGAGATACACTAAAGTAAACAGTGGTTTGTTTGCAGCATCATGGCAAGCTCTATTGATCTCTGTTCTGAGAAAAAGGTCATGCGCTTGAGAGGTGATTGTTATGAGATCACAGAAAACTGGCAATAAACTTTCTGCCGCAAACAAATGTAGAAAATGAGCATTGAAGGTATTTGTGTTAAGGATATTTGCCTGTCAGTGATGGTCAATTTTACTGCTATTACATGCACAATTTAAGATTTTCACATTCACTTGGCATCGTGCTGAGCCACGTTCAAATGTGTGGGCTGGGTAATTAGCTTACAAAGCCAAGACTAAAATCTGTAAAGCACCACTGTTGCACTGTGAGTGATTGCGGAGAAGAGGGCTCATGCTGCCATGTCTCTTATGAGTTACATATGCATATGTATATGAATATATATGTAGCTGTATTTGTATTTGTATTTGTCTATGCATGGATCAGGATCAGGATCTGGAATCTTTTATTGTCATTTATGCAACTGCATTGTGCAATGAAACTGAGGTGCTGAATTCCAGTGCAAAAGGAATAGAATGAGAAAGAAAAAAGAAAAAAATTGTATACAGAAGAAATATGTGCAGAACAATATATTCAGTATAAATAAATGGTATGAATAGTAGCAGCAATGATAGGGTGGGAAGAGTTGACGAGTGTTCTTAAAAAAGATAGGAGATCCAGCATTCACTCTTAACACACACTGTACGTGTGTGTGTGTGTTTTTGTGTGTGTGTCAAAGTTATACAGAATGTATATGAAAGTGCATTTTTTCAAACGGTACATTGTGAAGATGAGAACCCTATATGTGCCACAACCAGCTGATTGAAATAATTCAATTGGAGATTTGTCAGCAGCGCACCTCTATTCAGAAACATGGTAGATGTGAACAATACGCTGACATTTTACATCCAAATATATCTTAATGTATTGTGTGTCATGACTAGTTAGATAGTGATGTTGTTATAGACATTTAAGGCATTTCACTGCATTCAACTGACAGACAAAAGCTAGAAATGATGCAGTATTGTTTCAAGAGGAGTAATTAAGCGCCTTGTAGGGATTGAATTGTGTTTGCCTTCACCTTGTTCACTTCACTTCAAGCGCAACTGCATGTATATGCACACCGCCAGAATTATGCCTACACACAGACACACTGCAGTATCAAAATGAAAATGATTTTAGGGTAAGCCACCAGCAAACCCCTTTCCCATTATGACCTGGGAGCGAGTAATTTGCTGCTGAAATGCTTCTCTATTTTCCCTTGTGCAATCTGTAGGAAGAAGAGGCGGGCGAAACACATGATCGGTTTTGTGCACCTAATGCACCATGAGAATTCAGTGCTCTAGTCCACAGAAAATGTCTCACTCTGATGCATGAATCAGGCTAAAACATTTCTGCCCATACTGCTCCTCTCTCTGTTTCATCTTCTGGAGCTCATGTCCTGACTGCGGACATACTTTTCTGTTTGACCAGCTTTTTTTTCTGTAGTTGTTTGAATACAGAACACATTGCACATGGCAACAAGGCATTTGATTGGGGATAAGAAGGGTTAGCCATTGAACACATTACCTGAAAATAAAACAACAACACCATGTCAATATCATACACCTGCAGACCTCAGTCTAATTTACGCATCTATGGATAAAATTTCACCATGGTGGCTGTCTCCATTCTTCTCACATTATATAACACCATGAGGTTTGGTGTTAAAGACCGATCACCTGTAATCCTGTGTAACTAATGCACAAACATGCACAGAAAGACAGACATATAGAGATCAAAAGTGCCTTTGGTAGTTTGTGAGCATGGGAGTAAAAATTTTACACTTACTTGGTCACCTTATCCATTCCCATGTGTTACTTGACATTGCTCTGATTTACTAATTTAAAAGATGGCACATGCTCAGGGGCAATCCTTGTTTTATCTCATTTTCAAATACACTAAAGCCCTATGAGACACGCAAATGTATGTGAAAACACATTCACAGATACACAGTACAGCTGCAGAAACCAACATAGGCCTACCAGATGATTATGGTGGGCCTCTGTGCAAAGATTGCCAAGCGTCAGAAGATACAGTGTGAAGTACTCGAGGGTTGCTGTCATTCACACCTCACTGTTTTCTGTGTGATTAAAAAAACAAAAAGTGAACTGGGTAAGAGAGAAAGGCTAAATTATCCTCTGGAATTCAAAGCATCCCCTTCTCACCAAGTATTCTATTTAGAGATCTGAGCACAAGTGATTGGATGACTGTTGTTTTGAATTAAATAATGACATTTGGAAATGTCCAAGTGATCATTGCGTTTTCACTAGGCCATCTGTTCCTTGATGATATACACAAACTCAGAATCATTTATAGTCCGAGAAAAGGATCAGGGCCCCTGGGCAGAGAATATATATGATGGCTGTTAATGTGACGGGACGAGCTGCATCATTTTGATAGACACAACAACTGAATGTTCCTCTACAAACAACCATTACAAGGGTTTACTAATCCATCCATGCAAATCCATGTCCGAAATGCGCCTTTTGTGTTTAATCCTGGCACAATTTCTGTGGGATTAGGATTTAGTAAGGAAAAAATGTCTGGTGGTATCCAGGACAACTGAGATATATGTCTGAATGGTGCTTAGTGTGCTGTTTATTTCAAATGACAACTCAACACCAACTCAAAGACACAATCTCTTGCAAATGGAAGTTGAAGGAGGTTGTTTCAAGCATTACTTTATATTGTGCCTCTGTCACGGTGACATTAACATGGTCCATGTTGAATTAGAAAATCATACAATAGCAGACTGTTCAACATCAATCCCTCTCGTTTCAGTCTGGATTTACGAAAAGACCGACACACATAGATAGACATGGCATATAAATAAGCAGTTTCAATGTGTTGAGCACACACGACAGAGGTTCTATCTTTCCAACATCTTCTACACCAGTCAGTCAATCAGTACTCTGGAGTAAACCCAGCGTGATTTGGCCTGTGGCGACAAGAGAATGACAATGTCCAGATGCATCTGAGCTAAATAATTAAGCAGATACCAGGTCAAGTAACTTTCCACTGTGGGAGCCAAGCTAACTATACTTTGAAAGGGATACTTTATTTAGTGTTCAATGTTTTAAAAGTGATGACAGGAATTCAGAAAAGAAGTAAAGATAAACAGATGGGAGGATGCATCACAGAGGGATACATTCACCAATGAGTTCTATGTGAGCTGTTCTATGGTGGAGCAGCAGAAGGTTGGATCTTATCCTGACCTACACTGGGCAGCAATCAGCATGTAAACCAGACAGGTGGTAAGTCTTAGACTGGGCAACATATGGCAAAATTACATAACATTGTGTCCCCATTTCCTTTTATTTTGTCCTGCACCGCACCTTGGAATGTTGCTGAATTTTCTGTCAACCCTTCACTTCCCAATGAACTACTGCCACATTAACCTACTTTGTGCATCTGTCCTCTCTGTGCTCTTTTTCCTGGAATTTGTCCATTACACTAATAATAACTGACAATAACAGACTTCCTTCTATGACAGTTGCAGTAAAATTGGAAAGTAGCATTCTGCCATGGTCCGATCAGAGGATTTCACCAGGGATCTTCAATATACGAAAACCTGGACATTTGGATCTTCAAGAACACAAAGTTTACAGGGTAATTCGTAAGGAAAATTTCACAGATCACACAAGGGCAAAAGCAGTTTTTAGCAGAATGTAGAGTGGTCATCTCTGTCTGACATTTTACATCTCACTTGTGTGTACCCTGGATGGCCTAAAAATTACAGAGATAGTTTTAAAAACATGCGGCACCAGAGGCAGTGTGGTGTACCCCACGGTCCTTCTAGGATAATCAAAAAGCGCTCTACAACGAGGACAGTTTGCTAACATAATGCTGTGCTCTGCTTGAGGCAGCTGAACACCTAATTTTCAGAACACAGCAGTTTGTCAACAGCTCCAAGGGAAATGTCATTTGTACATTATTTCCCATGTATTGGTAGTGTTATATGCTAAACCTCTATTTCAATGCATGCTGAATATATTCAAAACACTGGAATTTTGCAGCACCACATTCACTGTGTGACAGAATAGAGCATTAAGGACAATTAAGCATTGAAAACTAGGAACTATTGGTTTAGAAAATTGTGTATGTTTTCCCAAAAAGATGAATTAGATAACTTAACTCATTTGGTGTGTACTCATTTTGGACAGTGTAAGAGGATTCGAGAGGGTCGGTAACCTACCTGAGGACACATCATCACAGTAGTCAATGAAAAATTCAAATGTCTCTTATTACATGTCGCTGCCTCAGGACTCACATTTTGCACTTATTGTGTGCTGGAGGGTAGATAGCATGCTACTCTTATTGCATGCTTCAATTTATCTTTACATTTTTCCCCCTCCACTGACTCTGATGTTGCAAAGAGGAACCTCCAAAACATTAGTCACAGGAAAAGGAGAGATGTCAGCACCTATCAACTGTCAGCACTGTGAGAGAGATACACAGCGGATTTAGGTCTTTATAAATATATAAATATTTGATTTTTGCAGCTTGATATCCATTTATCCATTTATGTGGAAACTGCTACTGTTGCACTCCACTGTATGAGACTGCTACAGACTCCTTGACCTAGTAAAACTGAAGGTGTTCCACTCTCCTTGTTCATATGGTCTGGAGGGTACAAGGGCCTGAACCAAGCAGCCCTGACTGCAAAGGTCTGGCTGGATCAGAGGCTGTGGAGTCACCCTGAGCATCACCTGACCTAAATTCAATTAAATCTTTATGGACAGATCAGAGAGGAGGCTCTGTGGTAAGCTCAAGAAATAGTCTGTCTTCGATTATGAATGTTGCCTCGACTGAATCACACAGAGAAACACAGGAAAGTGAGAGAGAGAGAGAGAGAGAGAGAGAGAGAGAGAGAGAGAGAGAGAGAGAGAGAGAGACG
>OMPJ01046370.1:49039-65253 GCA_900312935.1 Carapus acus | reverse complement strand
GGTAATCTTAGCACTTGGGTGGTGCCGTCTCAGGTGAGTGAGCATGTTTGAAGTGTTGCACGAAACATAGCCGACCTTAGTAAAACAATGACGACATACCACCTCCGTTTTATCCACTTGTTTTTTTCCGTCGCAGGTTTTCACTGGTTTTCAATGGGAAACCAAAGTGCTCCCAAACGGATGATCTTAACGGCAGGGGAGGATTTTCTAGCTCCGGTTGGTCGCTAGCTTCAGCCATAATGTCCAAATTAAATCAGATAGTTAATTTTACAACAGACGCGTGGACCTCGCAATACTGTTTTGAGGAGTGCAGGAAAGGCTCGACTGATTGGTTCGCCGTGCGACGTCACCTCCACATGGTCACAAGAGCACGAATCAGGAACGAGTTTCTTACTAAATAATGAATGTTAAGTAGCCACATGTGACAGGTACAGAACAGGCGCAGCAGGTCGCTAGATCTGTGATTGCTGCATATAAAAACAAATAAACGGACTGTATTCGTTCGGTACAGCACTGTACCGTACCGAAGGTCTTTTCGGTACGGTTCGGTACGAATACAGTGCACCGTTACAGGCTTAGTTGCGATCAAAGTAATGGGTGATCGAATTAATGGGTGAAATAATAGACTAATCGCTGGTGAGGTTATGAATATAAGCACATGAAATGGACTGCTTTGCAACAAGTAACAATTTGTTTTTTCCAAACCTAATGCATATGCTAACACACAGTTCCAACTCATAATTGATAAGGAACAGAAACAAGTAAAAGCAATAACAGGTTGCAATCAGGTTCTCACTCGTCACTGTTGGAGTCCGTCTCGTTACTGGTTTAAACGGTGCACAGTCGATTTATGAGAAAATGAAATGCGTTTAAGTGGGCCTTATGGTGCAGAAAATAGGGTACCTAAAAAATACTAGCAAAACTTATGGTAAGATCTAACCCTCAGGCTTTTTCACTGTTGTAGCCATGTCATAGCCACTATTGTTCAGAATCAAATATTTTTGTACGCCTATGCCACCTGATATACTCGCTTTTGCTCATTGGCTCTTAGACTACACCCACATTGTCACGAAAGGCAGGGATTTATGTAAATGTAAGTGATGATTTAGTGCACTCGCTCTAAAGTTTTGTTTTATTTTAAAAAGCTTGTTTCACAGCTGAAATTACCAATAAGCTGAAAACCTATTTTGTGGCACATTGCAATGCTTGGTTAATGCAGACCTGATTTAATGCAGTCACATACTGGCCATGTCTGAGTGCTGTTTAATTGTTACATCAAGCATGTAATGTTAGGGTTGTCCGGAGTTGAGTCCTGTTATTATAGATTATGTCTGACGTCAGCAGACATATAAGGTGGTAATGCTTCTGCAATGATTGCGCTAGATGAAGGGTGTGGTTGCCTTTAGGTGAGAGGTTTCCTTATGCGTTAACAATATTATCCAGCTCAAGGGAAAATACAACAAGGTGTACACCCAGCTATATACACAGTGGCCTTGTGTTGTGAGTTGTCGCCATAATAAATTCAGAAGTGTTGAAATGAATGTACAGAATGTGTCAAAATGAGAATTAGTGATTAAAATTTAAACTCACTAATAAAAGAATTAGTGAGTAATGTCGTCATGCAGTGATTATTGATATGTCCTACTCCTGCTGTCCTACAAAGTGCTGCAGTCAGTTAAATTGTTTCATGGTAGTCCTATATTGTGTGTGTTTTGTGGCATTCTCTGAAACAGTGATACTTGAATGCACTTTTAATTTGATCGCTCAGATTTAATAATGTGAGCTGCTCTGTGCTTGTAGATGAGGAGTTTCAAATTCACAAGCCAAGTCAAGTTAATTTAATGTGTATTGCGCCAAATCACAACAGAAGTTATGTTAAGGCGTTTTACAAAATGGAGCAGGAAGTGCGCCTCAGCATGTTAACAAAATGACCAAAGTTGTGGGTCTGACTCGATTACCGTAACACTGACTGAACAGACTAGCACCCTGAGTCACATGTTGACATCTCGATCAACACACATTTTAATTCTTTGAGCTGCTCTATTATTGTAGATCAGGAGTTTCAAAGTCAAAAAAATGACCAAAGTTGTGTTTCTGACCAGACAACCAAAACAACCAGACCACTCTGTGATTTCTCAACAAGACACATATACAGTATGTGTGAATTCATTCCAAAATGGATGAGATTAGCACTTATGCAATTAACTTGGCTGGTTTTCTCCCGGGTTTTACTCAAAGTATTTGTCCATATTACTCTGTAAAAGGCAACAGTTTTGCAGTATCATCATCTCTACGAAATATGCAGAAAATGTGAATTGAAGCTGCCCCTAGGTAAAAATTTCATTGAAGTAAAGCCAGGCACTAAGCATAACTGGTCAGCAGTAGCCAGAGAAACCGGACTTTTTTAAAGTAAAAAGGTATGAAAAAAGTCACATAAAAAGAAATGATGTCTTTCTGATGTGATGGGAGGACAACACATTTTGAATATCACTTACAGCAGAAACAACTTTCAAAAGCCACACCTGGAGTGAAGTTGAGACTCACAGTTTCATGTTAGATAAGATCACAAAAAATGATAGTAATAAATACAAATGATAACTAACAAAACGCCCAAAATTTTCACATATTTGAGTGGATGCTTTCAACTGTAACAGCAAGTTGTAATGAGGTCAAGGAATCCCACATCATTGTGTACACTTGTCCTCAGAGGAAAAATTCAAGTTCGTGTTTCTGGGTTTCCCAATATTGTTTTCTGTGGCGCATGTCACAGAGTACTGTCGCATTCCGAGTGAAGCAAAGGTCAGATTTTGGCACAATTCAGATTTTGTTAGCATGTAGCAGGGCCTAATGTCAATAAGCTGATACCTTGCCTTTCCATCTAATTTCAAAGACCGCGTTTTCATATTTTATGTACCCATTTCTGTCTGGGATAAGCTTAACTATCCCTCACATCTTACCAGTGATGTGTGATTCCTGCGTCATTACAGCTGTGGAGAGGAGTGAAAAGGACATCCCCTGATATCATCCCCTCCTGTCAGACTGCAAAATAGTCCATGGCAACTGTTTGCTCAGACATTCTCTCTATTATTAAAAACACTGGTGTCACTGGCTCAGTACTTGATCATTTTAAACATACATCAACAATTCCTCACTCATTTCTGCCCATCCAAACAATGCCATCAAAACAAACTATCTGGGACCCTATGGCACGACACATTGCAGTACCTCTTCTCGTCACTGGCTGGATTGTTCTTTGACATTGTCCTTTGCCTTATTCAGTGTTCTCCAGCAGTTCATTTCAGTTCAGTTCAATTCAATTCAATTCAATTCAATTCAATTCAATTCAATTCAATTCAATTCAATTCAATTCAATTCAGTTCAGTTCAACTCAACTCAACTCAACTCAATTCAATTCAATTCAATTCAGTTCAGTTCAGTTCAGTTCAATTCAACTGACTAGTTCCTCGGTCAGTTCTAATTCGTCGAGCAAAAGCCAAAGTTATGATGAAACAATTAAACTCATGTTCAGAGCTCGTCATGCATGATCCATGCAATGTGTGTGGCCTGCATACAGCCTTGAATGTTAAGCCCTTATGGAACCAATGTGTGAGGCATTGGTGAAATGATGATTCCTTATTGTACTGGAAAAATGTAAACATTAACTAGAATCTTTTTTGCATCAATACAGAGTTTTTCATTCCACCTTTACTTAAGAGTCCAAAGAATTGCCATCTCCAAAGCAAATTGAGATAACTTCTGTTGTGATTTGGCGCTACACAAGTAAAACTGAATTGAATTGATTTTTGTACAGCAGGGCTTCACCTTTCGATGTCCTGCCTTGCACCATGAAAATATGCGATGAGCTTTGAGATTGCTACAGATTCGATTTAACTGAAAATAGTGGAGATCTACTATGATTGTGTCCTCACCAAACTCAACTTCAAGAAGCTGCCAGTGATTTGTCGTGTTTCTATTATGTGCCTAGTTAAATCACTGTACATCTACGTACCCATTTTTACACATGACCTGTATTTGACAAGAACAGATGCTTTCTGTGTAAGGGTTGTTTTTGCGATTGAATGCAGATTTTCTATCTCCTCTTTGTCCAATATCATTTCATGTTAGTAACCAGGCGCTGCATTACAATAGACAAGTCAAAGAGAGATAAGAATAGCTGTACTATTTGAAATTTAATGATTTACTGAAACTGAGTTCAGTTTACTCTGTCCATGATTTTATATTACCCATAACTTTGAGGTAAGTGGGGCAGCGAAGTGGCACATGACTCAATAGTCTGCTTGAGTGTTGTTGCTGTGGAGACAGGTTCTGGAATGTTCATAGGGACGGAGCTGATTGTAGGTTGCTAAATGAAAAACACACTTTCCCCAGTTAAAAGTGTGGCATTCTCCCAGTCCATTAAGTTTTTTCAAAGGAATCTCGTGGTGCCTCATACAGATGTTCTTTTTGCATGTCAGTTCTTGTTGACGTTCATATTTGCTTCAGGCCAGTGTATTCTCTTATAAAGAGGGGTAGATTGTGTTGATAAAACAGCATTTCAAGCAGTGCCTGTAACCCATTAAAAAAAACAAAACAGGATCTCTCCTCATAGCTGCAATTGGAATACAATTAACCACAACAGTGGGACTCATTTTACGATGTAAGCCACATAATTTTTTAGGATTATCATAATCATCATGACACTTAAGAATTCTTAATGAAAGTCAGCAAAAATAAGAAATGTATACAGATTCATATATGAAGTGACAGACAGCTAATTAACTCTTACGTGCTCCCATTAATGAATAAAAGCATTGAAAATGACCATGTTCACATTTGATATCCTATTGCACGTTTCCAGGTATATCACCTGCAGTTGTTTTGCAGATTTTTTATGTTTACATTTTCACATATCGCATTCATTGGTGTTGGTTTTCATCAGTTTGAACAGCTGGCAATGAAAGTGACATTGCATTAAATGTTCATCTTTTCAGTGACCCTTTCCAAGGTCATGACGTAAGCATGTAGATTTCTGCCACTCATGTGAGTGCAGGTTGTGTTTTTTCTCACAGGCAAGTACCCCTTCTCTCAGTTGAAATGATGTCCTTTCTGGGGCTTAGAAGTGACCGTTTTAGATATTTAGACACAATAAGGAACATATTTTGGCAGTTGGCACATTTTGGAGGAGTACTCATCTTCCATGAAGTGAAGAAAAGAAATGGAATCAGGCGCAGTGCATAACGGACTATCTGGTTGTGAAACTTCAATACAGTCGACCCTCGTTTCTCTGGACAAATACAGACTGGACCCAGTCCGGACAATGAAAAAGTCCGGACATTGAAAATTGACTACCGGACATTGAAAATTGAGTACTGTACAGTAAACAGCCTATATTGCGCCTATACGCGCAAGCGTGGCTGCCTCGCTGGTGGCGTCGTCTGCCGCGAGAGCCACCTATCGGTCAAAGTTGTCATTCTTCGGACTGGAGCGGCTGGAGCAACATTTAGTCCGGAAGGCGGACGTTGTCCGGACAATTTAAAGTCCGGACATGTAAAGTCCGCACAATCGAGGGTCGACTGTAGTTTCAAGGCGTGAATGATGAATCGGCGGTAGTAACAAACTTTGTCATAAGGGAACGTGAGAGCTTGTTGCAAACCATTACCACTGTCATTTCAGAAAAAAACTTTGGAGTGGCAGTATAGAAGTTAAGAGAGACGATGCTGGTGTTTTGTTCATATCTAGCAAAGCAGTAGAATGTGGAGTATGATGATAATATATCAATTATAGTGTGTTGCTCAGAGGATTTTTCAAAGGCCTTTAGAAAGAAATACTGGAAGCTTTGTTTTGCAGGTAATAATGATAGTTGTCTCAAATGGAATTGATAGACAGCAAAATGAGAGAAGAAGTCATTTAGTCATGAATCACAGTCTTATGAACTTGATGTTTGTTTAACCAATTTAATTTTTTCTTTGGGAACTTTTTATCAAGATTGATAGCTTTAGATAATGGCATGTGGGTGGGTGTTGAAATCGTTGGTATCTCATCCTCCACCTTAGATGGTGAGCACAAATAAGATGAAATCCATATAGGTCAGCTGATAATAATGATGCTCATAATGATGTGTTGCATATGTACACAGCATTTTTTCTGCTGATAGTTTCGCAAAAGAGATGGCGAAATGAATCATGGATGGCTCGTGGATGTGGTCTGCTTAGTTTCTAACTGAACCACGTATGTTTGATAGAAGTTCTTTTAAGGGTGTACTCAAGTTTGACGAGATCCGTCTTATTAACCCTGCCCACATTTATCATGAGGGTACAATGAAGTTGCTAGGAGTACAAGACCCACAGATGGTGGCACACAAGCAAATGGCTGTTGAGCACAATATGAACAATGTTGTCTTAAATTCTATGGTATCGTGTGAACAGACAGTGATCAGTTTAACAATGGGCTCTGAAATGTGGAAGCAGAACTTGACCGTGTCTTACTGTCAGTAGTGCAGATTATTGGGTGTAATGGACACATATGGTTGAAAATTTTGATCAAACTTGATTGATTGAAGCATGATAGACGATGCACAGTTGGATTTCCCCCCTACAATTGGCTACCAAACATGATGTCAGACTATGGTAAAATGTAGTGATTAATCCTCCCTATCTTGGTGCCATTGAATAACGAAAAAATGTAATGATGAATTTAAGTGAGATTTTTTTTTTGTCTCACATTGATACCATTGGCATGAACATCCTTAACATCCTTAAGTTTTGGCTGCATATGTCTAGGAACTCTGTCATGCAGTGATACTGTATTAGGTTGCTGGCTAACAAGAAGCTTAGTTGATGGCATGCTCCATAAAATGAGACTGTAGAATGCAGTAGAGGAATTTGAAGCATTTTACTTGGACTATGGAAACAAAGGGGGAAGCACTGAGAAAGTTTTTGCCTGCATGTGAGCCAAAGGCGCCAGAAGCCTGAGGAATGCAGGATTGTGTGAACAGAATTAGTAGCGGTACTTCAAAGCAAGCAAGCAACTAGTTTCCAACTGCAAACAGAACTAGATGAGTCATTGAACTGCTTTAGCTGCTGTAGGCGTCACAGTTGAACTGTGTTTCCACAGTTACGTTCGGTCAGGCTCTGTCTCCTCCTGGAAGGTTGGTTTTAAGGTTCTAAAAGCATGTTATGATTGTTCATTTATTAACCAGTGGCATTGATAAGGTATTATAATTTTTCTGGACTATAAGTCGCTCAGGAGCACAAGTTGCACAGCCAAAAAATGCTAAATTGTAACGGAAGGAAAAGAGTACTGGAATATACGTAGCATTTTTAGGGGAAATTTATGATTCCAGACCAAGACTGGACATTTCATCTTAAAAGTCAAGAGATTGTATAACAGTAGAATAGAATTGTCCCTGCACTGATAGAGAGGCGCTTGTGTTGCATGAAGCGGTAACACCAAGAATGTCCTCCCACAAAGTCATTTATTCATCTCTTTGGCAATTACTTGGGCTTGGAGACGTAACTGCACCGTTGACAGGCCTGTCCCAGCAGCATGTTGTCAAAGCACCCATTTGTAAACTTGTTCCTGCAGCTGTGGGCATTTAACAAGTTTGTCGCACTCTCCAAACTTTCCTTTTGCTGCCTTTCTCTTTTTTGACTGCATATTTTACTACTTGCTCTCACACCAAGGTCAGTTTTCGATTGAACCCATGGCTGTGTCCTGAGTCCTGAGTCCTTACCCGGCCATGACACTTGCAGCTCGTAATCAGGAGAATGCGATTTTCTTTGCGGGGGCATTTTTCTCAGATGTGTTAAAGATTGATTTAATGCTGACATCTTTCATTTGAACAGAGCCCAGAGTGCCATCCCATGGCTGTCAGTGTGACAGAAACGAACATGTGAAATCATATACAGGGAGTCCTTGGGTCACGCCATCCCTGACCTTTGTTGTATTCGCGGTTCAGTCGCTTGTGTCGTTAAAAATCTTAAGACTGAACTGTTAAAATGATTGAAAAATAGTAAGAAATTCACCAATCATAATGAAAACTAAAGTTAGCTGCAAATTAGTATGAATTATTGCACGGCTTGGGTAAATACTCAATTCTGATTGGCCGTAATTGGTCACGTGAACCATCATTTATTTTCGGATAATGACTGCTCCACTTTCAATAATGAACCGCTTTGAAATCAAAGCCTTAGAGTGAAAGGTGCTGCGCTTATATCAATCTGGGCTTCTGCATTTATTTACATGCCAGGTTGTATATGTACCATTGCCAGCGTTATGCCTCTTCACAGAACAATAATGGACAATTTTGATATTAATTTCAACATATTTGGGAAGTATGAAACTTTCGATGCGTGGTTAAGTATGAAAATTGTGCTTCTAGCCATGTCTCCAAACATACGTTGGGGGAGTTCCCAAGATGATCCATTCACTTAATCCAACTTGACCTTTTATGGAATTGTTGAGTTAAATGTCAATACTGACTCTAAATAGGCCAGTGAGCCCTTATTTTATCCATTCAAATGATTCATAGACAGCAGAGTACTTGAAGGCTAAAGTAGTCATCATAACGCGTTCACAAAAAGGTGAAAGTGCAACCGCATTGGTCGTGTGCTTGATCCTGTCAAAATTCGGTTCCCGTTGCGTCATGGGAACAGAACTGCGACATAACTCTGGGACCCCCCTGTATTTAACTTTTTTCATATTTAACTTATATCTGAGTATAAGGCGCAACCCCCCACCAAACTATGAAAAAAATGTGACTTTTACTTAGTAGAATGCTTTAAAGATAAGAAAATCAATTCATAATTCCTACGAGAAACCTAGGATACTTGCTTAATTTCTTCAACTATAAGATATTAGTCTGTTCTAAATTCTTCAATTACGGTAAATTAGCAGTTAATTATTTCAAGTAGCAAGTATCACCTTGCTGTGACAATATTGATCATCCATTAATGTTAACATACTGTATAATGCCCTAACTTTGAAACATTCTCTGCTTGTCTGAAGACTATGCCCAGTGCTCTCTGTGTGCCCATGAGCGACAAAGCCAGCGGGGTGGAAAAGGAAAAGAAATCTGGCAGCGAGTGGCGCAGTCTGTTTGTTGTTGTAGCCGCAGGGCAGATTTTGCAACTTCCATGCTGAGTGGTGTACAAACTGTATATAGCATGGGTGTGACAGTGGAATTCCTCAGAGTGATCTTTCAAATACTCAATGACACAATAGCTGTCTTATACTAGGTTGCCTTGTGCTATGTGGCTGTTAGAAAGTAAGCAGTAACCTATCTACTGTGAAAAAGCTGGAATAGCGACTCAGCATATTGTGTCAAATTTTGAAAACCACTCCCATCATCGGGTTGTTTTTCATGACAATGTCTACTTGTCTTTTTAGTTTAACAATTAAGAGCAGAAAAATGTGAGTGCTTTCTCCCCATTATTGGGATGAGTAAGGAAACAAAGACTGAGAACATTTTGTGTCATTATCTCCAATTATTACATGACTTGGGTGAATGCTGGATTCTGATTGACCGTAATTAGTCATGTGAGCAGGCATTATTTTCGTATAATGACCGCTCCACTATCAATAACGGACCGCTGCGAAATCAAAGTCTCACAGAGGAACCTGCTGCACTCAGATCAATCTGTGCTACCGCATTTAGTTCCACTCTGAATTGTTAACGCACCGTTTCCCGCTTCACGCTTCTTCACAGAACAAACATGGACAATTATTTTCATCATATTTGGGTAGTATGAAACTTTCGATGCATGAGTAAGTGTGGTAAAGAAGACAACAACAAAAAAAAACCACAGCATTTTTTCGCCCCAAGTGGAAAAATCTGCTTGGGGCGGCAGTGGCTCAGTCACTAAGGGATCTTGCTAGGGGACTGGAGGGTGGCCGGTTGAAGTACCGGTGATGACACAAGAGACTGGAGGTTGGACTGTTGGCTGGAGGGACTGCATTTTTTTCTGCTGAGCACTGCTAAGGTACCCTTGAGCAAGGCACCTAACCCCCAACAATCTCAAATATGAGGGTGAACTCACTTATTCAGGATACTTAATACATTCCAGGGAGCATCTATTGCTTTGTTGCACCTCGTCCCCACCAACCGCGGTGGCTTAAAGGAAGTCAGAGAACATGGAAATTGGTTTGAAGTTTAGGATTGAAACTACTGTTCCACTTTGTTGGAAAATGTTTTGTATCTGTATTGTGTATTATTGGCTCAAAATTGTATTGTAAATTGTTTGGTTGCTCATGGTCACTTGGATGTCTTTTCCTATAAGCTCTATTCTCTGTCTCTTTTGTCGCATTATTGTGACCACTTTGAGCACTGAACTTGTCGAAAAGGCAAGCAATGAAGACTTATTTATTTACATTCATGTACAATCAATGTCTACTTAATTCAAATCATTGATGCAGATTACGGATCAAAGTAGTGCTGGTAAAATTAAAAAGTGACAGAGCTGGAAAGATGTTTGCCCATAGATACTTAGAAGTCACTTGTGAACTGTTTTTTCATTAGTGTGAGATGTAGACCTCTATCACCGTAAGGAATTCACCAAATATATACCTTGTTTCTTAAGTGGATAAAGATTCATATTGTAATGACCACAATCAGTTATCTTTGCAAATGATCGGTCTTATTTGAGCTTTTGTACACAAATGTGTGTACAGTTCCTTGAACTTTTCCTTAAACTTTTCTTGTTAGCTCATCCTCCAACTTTCTACCTCGGTGATGAGAAATTAATTCACTCATATCACTCAAATTATATCACTCGTTTCTCAGAAAACTCTTTATCTTTTGTATAGCTGAAAGCTATATCCTCACATGGCAAAACAACACCCTGCTAGTGAATGTAAATAGGAGTATACCTGTGGGGGTACCCGTGGGTTGTCAATAAACCACTTGTCCTTGTCTCAAGTGTGATTGCTTTCATGGACAGATAAAATTAGCTGGTCATAGACAGTTGTGAAACTTTCAATTCTGTGCAGTGTCACATTCATAGAGAAGACACTGTCAACTCATGCATAGCTTAGGTATAATGATGCAATGTTCTCTGGTGTCCTGCAGAGTGAAAAACAGATGCTTTTTTCTCATTTTCTAGGTATTATAAGGACACGAGAGCTCCTGGATCACGAAACCACGTCTCACTACTGGCTCACAGTGTATGCCATGGATCGTGGGGTGGTACCACTATCTTCATCTGTGGAAGTCTACATTGAGGTGCAAGATGTAAATGATAATGCACCGCAAACCACAGAGCCTGTCTACTATCCCTCTGTCATGGAGAACTCCCCAAAAGACGTGTCAATCATCCAAATTGAAGCAGTTGACCCTGATGCCAAGGCTAGCAATGAGCTCACCTACAAAATTACCAGTGGCAATCCCCAAGGATTCTTTGCTATTAACTCCAAGACAGGTAAGATTTCTGTTGCTAAAATTCTCATACCTCAAAGTCTCATACCTAGGTAATTTTGTACATATTTTGTGAAGACACAGTGAAGACACAGTGAAGACTTTGGCTTTGAAAGTCCCATTTCACAAATGCACTTTTGCTGTCACAAAAGTTTTAGCAATTTAATATGGATGCTCAACGGCACACACATCACAAATGGCAGAAATAACCTTCTATTTCCTCACCAATAGTCAGTAAATGGTTAACAACCAACACTTGTACGAAATGGCCAACTTTAGCTTCAACTCTCAGCTTTAAGGATGTACCGTATTTTCAGCACCATAAGGTGCATCACATTTAAAGGCACAGTCTATATTTAGGGGTCTATTTTGGTACTTATGTCATACACAAGGCGCACCATGTTATTCGGCGCATGCTAACACAAGCTAATGGAAGAAAAACATGAGTTTGGTTGAACTTTATTTTCCTACGCTCTTTAAGATACACTCACATTATTTGCTTTGTTTTATTTTATCTTAGTTTATTTTAATTTATTCTTCGGCATCAAAACCATCAAAATCTTCATATTCGGTATCTGTATTGAACAGCCGGCTAGTCTCGCCGTCAAACATGCCGGGTTCCATCTCATCACTGTCGGAGCCCGTGTCGTTGCTGGGTGGCTGTTCATCAATGATGCCGAGTTTCGCGAATGCTCAGACCACAGTTCCGGCAGATACCATGGCCCAGGCATCCACAATCCACTCACAAACAGTGGCATAACTTGCACGTCGCTTCCTCCCAGTCTTGGTAGAGGTGTGCTCGCCTTTCTCTCATCCCCCGCTCCCACAACACTTGCAACTTCACCTTGAATGCCCTGTTAACTCCAATGTCCAGCGGCCTATTATATAGGCCCAACCTATTGAGTAAGCCTTAAAAATGGAGGCAAGATCTGATTCAGTATACCGTACACAGAACTCAATCACAGTTCCGTGATAACCTATCTTTTTTTTTTTTTTTTATTCTAATGTGAAACAGGAAACAAAACAATGACATTGTCTTAATCTGGTAAAAGACTAGGTTAAGCTTGCTTGGATTGTTTTCATTGTAGCATTCTCAACTATGCTCACGTATTCTCTGGAAATAGCATGTTGATGAATATTTCATTGTTTTTTGAGGCTCAATAGAGGAACATCTGGTAGATGAACTGCATGTAAAACGCTGTGCAAACGTTAGCAGCAAAGATTCGTGCACACTATGATGTACTTCTGTTTTGGAGCCTGCGCTCAGAATCCTTTGACCCTACGGTGATACACAAACTCTAAATATAAATCTAAGTCTAATCTCCAGTCTGTGACGTGTGTAGTCCTGTTTCCCAAGGTAGTCATATTAACAAACCAGAGTTATTTTTGTTAAAGGAAACTGTGAATTTTCTGACCAAACAAGGAGACATCATGTTACAAGCAAAGGCATGCGATTTCCTTTCAAATTTGGATAGTGTGACATCCCAAGTTTGTTTCCACACATGCTCAACTGATTTTTAAATTTTGATGAATAACTGTCAAACAACAGTGATTGCATCTGCAATTTCACAAAGGGTTTATTTTCAACTACTCAACCCTATAGGGAGACAAATTTACAGTATGTCATTGATTTTCATGTTAACTTGCGATTTAAATTTTTTAGAATTGGACGTAATGGCTTATACATTTTTTTTCAAGCATTTATTTATCTGATAAGAAAGATTGAAGGAAGACTAGATATTTCCACATTATCAACTTAATATGACATTGTCTCTGCATATTACAGGTTTGACTTGACAGCAAGCACCTCTCTGCAATTACATGTTCTAAATTTGCATTGGCAGCATACTGTAGGCCTTGTCTTGGCATACCTACAAAGCCTTACAGACAAGTGGGAAAAAGGAAAAGACATTTAGGTCTATGTTTTGTGTGTGGGTTTGGAACTTTATGGCATGCGTTTCAAGCTAACTTGTGCAATATTGTTGACTTCAACCTTGTGCAGCTTTCCTAAAGACTTGTCAAGTTCCAAACACCAGATAGAGACAATACTAGATGCCATGGGTAGTGTTGTATTGACTTTTGTTCCTCATAGATCCATACTCACATAATGAACACGAGAATGAAAAGCCGACGCCTGCCTTTTTTCTGCAACAAAACAGCTCCTGCTAATTGCTTTGTGATGAAAGTTTATCTCTGAATGTATGACCTGTTCCTCTCCAGTAGAGAAGAACTGGTCATCACAACTGTAGGATCAAGTCATTGTGTTCTTCAATTATGTTCCAGTCAGATAACAATGTTTCCAAGAGGATAATTCCGTGAAAAGAAATTCAGTCAATAAAATAAAATCCTTAGGATGATAAATCGATGAGATGCATGATTCACTGTAATGCATGTGCATGGTGTACTGCAATTGGTTGAGTGAAATGAATGTAAACTCATAAAAGGTTCAAGTTTGTCATTAATATACAATGATTTATGATTGATGTGCTTGGAGCATATAAAACCATTGCTCTGTTGTCCTTATAGCTAAGATTGTAATGTAAGCAGTTAAATGGCCTCTTTTTTTTTAATTTGTTGGTTGCACATACAGAGCTCTCTCTATTTTCTTTGTTGCCTCTGGCGTTTGGGCAGTAAAAGTCCAATCTAGAAGGGTTTCATGCTGAGGAAAATCAGTCCACTCACCAACAGGGCCTGAATCCAGTATCCCTCGTCATGATGTGTAAACGAATGCTGTCAGTAAAGAAAGACACAGCATTTGTTCACCATACCAACTCAAGCAAGGCTCTCTATTTGATGGAAAATATGTACAAGCCAGTACTATCAGTGGTTTACAAAGGCCCCCCACCAAACCAAGGGAAGTGAGAAAGGAAGTGGGTATTACTTCCAACAACTTCCTGATGCTTCTGGTGATTCCAAAACCAAACAATTGTAACAAAGTTCAAAGCAATTTATGGGATGAAATAGAGGAAATGGGAGATTGCTGATTTCCCTCCCAGGATGTCTGACAGGCATACCCTCAACAAACGCAATCAGGACTGAGACTTTGTTGCATAGATATTCACCCCCACTTGTTGCATAGATATTCACCCCCCCCTCTTTATCAATATCTCAGTGGAATCAATTTATAAGACCCATACCTTTGAATTTGTTTACAGTGAATGTTTGTCCTACCATGTTTCAATGAAAACAAAACAAAAAAAATTCCTTGCTCAAAGGACATTCCCATTGTAGGTCCAGGAAATTCAAAACCCCAGCTACTCAACGAATATTACAGAATAGGGGACCAAAAATGATTAGTGTGGGTAGCACAATAAAGTTTAATGCACATTCTCATTTTAAATCTTCATACAGAGGGGTTGCTAGAAACTACAGTATGTAACCACCACAAGGTTTTATGCTCAAGAAAACTTTGAATCTGGAGCATCATTTGTCTGCAGTACATAGCGTTAATGTCGACAGATCACCCACCTGAATGGATCTCACGTCCTAAAATGTCCCTTACACAGTAAATCCCAGATTTGTGGCTCTATTTGTCATCGCTATGCCTCACAATGAGATTGCATATAGCTTGTGCATATCCATAATAAGAGAGGACATACTGTGACAAGGTGCACATCCATAATAAGAAATGACATAGTGTAACAATACTACAAGGTTTTATTTTCTGATCATGAGAAAACTGGCACTTGTTCAGAACAGATAACTGGATTTACAATTGGTTTGAGTTCATATATGTTGAAATTGAGATTTACAAGAAAATGCTGTATGTGAAAACAGAAATACTACACCTAAAAAGCCCTTTTTAGGTTTTTGTTTTCTCACTAAATGCCATTGCACTATTTTTCATGTTTCAACTCGTGAATTATGGCATTTGAAAATCATGTGTAAATTTGACACATATGCTATTCATTGCTAATTGCATGATTTTTCAAATTGAAATCATTTGGTGTTGGGGGGAGTCCCAGCCTGAATGTACTGTCTGTCTGTCTGTATCAAAAAGTAAGTGGTCCTTGCACTTCTGCCGACATGTAAACAACCATGCAGCTCATGTTGTTTCACTACAGTTAGGAATAGCCTTGCAGATGCAATGTGACTGTGTTTCCACTGACTATACTTCATCATCAGCTACACTGGTCTCCATGTTTTATGATTTTAGTCCGCAATGCATCATGTTGAGTCTACTGTGAGAGTGATTTTTGTGCCAGATTCTTTATGGTAACACATGAGTTCTCACAAATGGACAGACTAACATTTAACAGTATTCATCCAGGAAGTATCTGTTCCATTTACCAAATTGCTTGACTTTCATGTGCTCAGTGATAGCTGGATACCACTATTGGCCACTTCATTGCGTCTTAAAGGGATGTAAGTGCTGTGCATTTTCAGGTGTAACAACATTCAAAAATTATTCTTATTTGCTTTTGGGAGACAACATTTTGTTGATTTGCATTTGACTGCTAAGATTACAAGTAATTATAAAAAGTATCAGTACTTCTTTGTCATTAAATGCTGAGGAGCACTACCTGCTCCATCCTGTAAAGCGCCTTGAGATAACTCCAGTTATAATTTGGCGCTATACAAATTAAATTGTATTGTATTGTATTGTACTTCAGTTTCCATCTAATGGACTATAAACAATGCACACAATTTTGTAAACCGATTCGGAGTGTCCAGCAGCTGTAATCTGATGTTATTACTCTAAAAAAATGTGATTACGATTTAGTTAAAGTCAGGTTATAGAGGACCATGTTGATATTGTAGTATTTCTTTGCTCTCAGTGTGACAACTTGTGGATATGCCTCAC
>OMPJ01046370.1:4692-49019 GCA_900312935.1 Carapus acus | reverse complement strand
GTGCTCAGTGATAGCTGGATACCACTATTGGCCACTTCATTGCGTCTTAAAGGGATGTAAGTGCTGTGCATTTTCAGGTGTAACAACATTCAAAAATTATTCTTATTTGCTTTTGGGAGACAACATTTTGTTGATTTGCATTTGACTGCTAAGATTACAAGTAATTATAAAAAGTATCAGTACTTCAGTTTCCATCTAATGGACTATAAACAATGCACACAATTTTGTAAACCGATTCGGAGTGTCCAGCAGCTGTAATCTGATGTTATTACTCTAAAAAATGTGATTACGATTTAGTTAAAGTCAGGTTATAGAGGACCATGTTGATATTGTAGTATTTCTTTGCTCTCAGTGTGACAACTTGTGGATATGCCTCACCTCAACAGCAATACTAAAAATGTCAGAGACTTAGAAGTTGACATGTCTAGACACTGTTAAGTACTCAGCCAGTACATTCCTGATTGTCTGCAGTTGCAGCCCATTGTTTGACACAAAAATACAGTATGTGTGTCACTGTTAAGATTGCAATGCCTCTGGATGAACCAGCCCGACAATGTGCTAGACTTTTTAGTTCCCGCCAGGCCTCCATTTTGAAGTAGAGGTTGTAACTCAAGGACATGGTTAGAGTGCCACTGGTGCTTCACGGCTGTTTTTCTCCCTTTTCAAAACAGCATGGCTATAATTATTGTCGGCCCAGCTCAACCCACGCCTGAGGATGGCTTTTTTTTCGGTGTGTGTGTGTGTGTGTGTGTGTGTGTGTGTGTGTGTGTGTGTTTTGTGACACAAAGCTGAGGGCTGGAAGGAAGTGCAGACTTCTTTGGTGAGCCCTGGCTTTCTAACCAATCATTTTCCAGTTCTTAAGTTTAAGATAGAGGCATACATGGAATATATGTCTGTACAGAGCATGCATCTCCATTGGCTGATCTTTATAGACCTGTGGCTTTTTTGGACTGGTTAATTTTTGCCCAAGGTCTTTTTTGTGCTACTGTAGAATTATAGAAAGATAGTGGGAGTACTTTCCATTGCACATTGCAGGATCTTTGTAATGCTGGATTCTGTTTGCAGTGTAGAACTACTTTGGAAAATATGGGGAATTAGACATACAGTAGATTTGACTTAGTTTGGGAAGGTTGTCATCAGGGTAAGATGTCATCTGCATTTTGATTGGACTATTTGCACATCAGCTGAGCTACCTTACGCATCATCTTCGAGCGAACATGAACATCCATCAGCTGGAATCCGACTTCAGAACTTGAATAATTTTCTCAATGTGGGATCACACACCCAGATTTAATCATGATAGTCTACAGCTCAAAGTATTTAAGTTGCTGGTAGAATTCATGCAAGTGGTAGCAGTCCTACAATCACATCAGATCAGATCAGTTTCAGTTCATTCAGTGACCATATGCATAAGCATTTGTTGCACAAACTGAATATAAAAAGCATTTTTTTTTAAATTTAGTTTATTTACCTATGGTAATCATTACATTCTCTGTCTTGCCTTACATTAAATCAATATGAAATGGGACTGGGGAATCGGGAAGCGGGGGCAGTTTCCTCATTTCCCTCATTTGCAGTGTGCAAGGAAGGCTATTTCAAGAGCTGTAAGTTGTGGCTTGCTATTTTGGTTTTGAGTATGTGTGCCATTGATGGGTTTTGTTTTTGTAAATCCTTGCATTTATGTTAATCAGGCGCAATGTGGCAAGCAGACAGTTCTAGTGCGGTTGAAGTTGGCATGTCTACTCTACACTCAGTGTCCCTACAAAGTAACAATTACATTGGGAGTGGGTACAGAGCCCTTGTAACGTAGTTATGCAGAAATATCCTTCCCCTTTTTTGTCTTATTTTCCCGCTTGCGTGGATATTTGATGCAAAGTTAGATAAGCTGTAGATCTCAAGTGCAAATACTTGTTTTGTACTAACCATTGTCTAATCTGCGTAAAACCATGTCTATTTATGTTTACTGTTGTACATCAATTTTCCAACGTGAAATGAATGACATGGCTTCTTGTTTGAGCTAGAATCAAAGTCTCTATTGAAGTTTCATTTTCTCTTCTCTCATGAAGGACTGCTGGGCTATGGTTAACAGATGGTGTATTTATTCAGCTTGTGGAAGAACTGAGAACATGATGTTGAGACTGCGCTGTTGTTTAGCCACCATTTGCAGACCTTTGTGATATTTCACACATGCAAGGCAGGATAACGAAATTGCAAGGCAGTATGCGGGACTGTCTGGTCACTAGTTTGACCACAGGCAGGGAAGACCCTGAGGGCACACCCTGTTTCCGGCCAACTCATAACTCTTGTCACGTGGCTCTTGAGATAGGGTTCACTTAATATGGGTGAAGATTGAAAGGAAAAGTAGGTTTTACAAATTTCATGAAACAAATTTTCCCTCAGTACCACTCTTGTGGTTACTTTCTTGGTAATGAATTACATCCAACAATTACACTGGTTCTTGTTTTATGGGATTACATTGTTCGCAGACCACAATCATGAAACTCATCATGTTAAACCAATGAATTACAATATACTCAATCATTTTTTATTTGTGTGTTTAACAGGTCTTGTCACAACTACATCAAGAAGATTGGACAGAGAACAACAAGATGAGCATATACTTGAAGTAAGAACATTCTGCTTGAATAAATTACCAGAGACAACTCATATTAGTGATTAAGAAATACGATAATGTATTAAGAATGACTCGATGAACCAACTTGTTCCAAATGAAATTCCAGTTTTGGAGCAAGTTGATCCATGCCTAGAAACATAGATGTTTCTAAGCATGGATTATCTTTGGAAACTACTGGCTTTGTGCCACTAGTGTATTCAAGAATAGGCCCTGAGGAAAGTTTTTTCCTCACACTGCTTTCAGAGACAGAAGGGTTGGTTGTGTTGCGATCCCAGTGACTGTTAGTTTGCTCTTTCCCACTGTTGTGTCTCAGTGATTCAACAAGCTGGGACAGGAAACTGCTTTCAACCCGTAGTCCAATGTCTAAACTTGCAGATTTTAATTGAGCTCTGCACCCCCTCCTTTGAGTTTTTCCATCCAATTCTGACCACAGAACTTGATAAAGGTTGATAGGTTGATAAAGCTGTTTTAATGGCACTGCAGGAGCAAACACCTCTTAATCGCTGTTACTGGCCTAACACTGGCGTGTAACAGGAACATTTTTATTTCAAGGTGAGACTGAACCACTCACTGCACAAAACAGTGTTAGGTTGTTATTACTGAAAATATTTGAATTCAGAAATAAAGTGATCAGAAATAATCTTACTACTTTGTTGCTTTGTGTACAGGGTATTGTGTAATGTTTGAGAACCCATGCCCCCATTGGTTGTCCTTTTGTCTTGGGGAAATTTTAAATGAGATGCTGTGTTTATGCTCTTAAGCAAAGTTTTGTAAATAACATGCTCCACTATTGTCTTGGCACCATCCTCTTATCTCTAAGATGCGTTGAGTGTTGTCAAAATGTAACAAGGAACTTTTGACCCAAATTGGTTGACAGTGACACAGCTTTGAAGGGGCTGAGTAACCATGGAAACTTAAGTTATTTGAGTATGTTGGTCACAGTCTAGAGGCTATCTGGCGGGAAATTCCGTTTAATGCAACATTTCCACAAACAAATAGGAAGCAAAAAATAAGAAAAGTTAATCGTAAAACTGCATGACTGTGTGCTAATGTGTGTGCAGGGCTCAATCTACGCTCAAGCACAAAAAGTTCCAGTTACAGGAAGCCATATTTGTGCTTGCCTGTTGCAGAAGAAGCAACAAAACATGGAGGCCTGTGGAACAAGTGAAGCATGTGGAACAATTAAAGTGGGGGCTGTGTCAGCATTGTTTGCACCAAATGCAGATGGGAGATGGAGCGAGTGCAGGGGGCCTTAAGCTTTTATGATGAGATGGATGGGGGTTGGGGTCGTGTGCCTGTGTGTGTGTGATGGAGAGAGACTGAGACCAATGCAATGGGGGGAATTTCAGCAAAAGCATAGCTGCTCTGAGTGTACGCTTGGGCATCAGGGCAAGATTCGTCCATCTTGTGTGTGTGCATGTGTGAGCACAGGGAGTGGTTGTTGCTTAAGTACGACATGTCAGGGCAAGCTCAAGACCCTGACTGGAAACTGTTGAGAAAACATTAGAATGCTGAGGCAGATGTGAACACACAGTTCTGTTGATGATACTACTACAAATAATTATAAGAATAACAACAACAATAACAACAATAATTTCTCAAGATGTAGGGTCATGTTGATGACGGTTTAGAATGGATTGTTTTTGAAGTGAATTTTGGAAAAGTTTTGAAAGAATTCAAACTCCCAAACGAACAAAAACCTTTCTCCAGAATTCAAAGTCTCAGCATTTCTTCAATGGCTACATATCCCATCCATGTGATGTACATACAATATGGAGATTGCACGAATAAGCTGTGCTGCGTCCAATTTATCACGTTAAAGAATTAACGCATTACCACAATTGATACAATTATTTGGACTCATTAGCATTTATTAAATTGTACAAATGGTATCTCAGTGGTTGCTGAGAATGAAAGGACAATTCGAATAAATGACAATAATTGGTTGAAAATGCTCAACTGGCATCAGATAAAAACCCAATTCCCTTCTGAATTACCAAAACAATGAATTCTGAATTTGCTGCTCAGTGTTGCTGCTGTCCACGAAATCTAACAAGGCAAAACAAGGCATAAAAAGAAAAGCTCAATAATATCCAGTGTTACCAAAGACAGATCTATTATGTTCACATGAATTTGACAACTAGTTGGTCTCAAAATGTTCCCATCATACTGAAGTAGAGGTGACAAGGCCATGAGGTGAGAAGACACATGCGACACTCAGCACAGGTGGACATCTCTGTTTCATGTGGTGTGATACTACACCATTTGTGCAAGGTTTTGCCTGGGTAATCAAACTGAATTTTGTTGAGAATGTTGCTGACAGACAGGCATCAGTAGATGAAAGACCAGGAGAATTTCTTAGGAAGGCTTACGCGTCAGTTTTATGCACAGATTTTTAAGCCTTGATCTTCCGATATGCACTGGAATTGTGATGCCATAACATTGTACTCAAAAGCAACTTGGCACTATCTTATGCTTGAGACACAGTCACAGTAAGGTGTCGTGTCTTCACAATGATTAACCCTGGCTCATGTAAATAGTACGGGCAGATGCAGATGGTCTTTTAGTGAAGTAAAAACACATCTTGTAATTACATCTTTAGTGTCAAATTGGCTGTCAACTTTTTGTAGTGTAGCACTCCATACTTGTTTTTTAGTTTTCTGTCTGTCTATGTTAATCTTGAATGAAATTTAGAATGTGTGTAAGAACAATAACATCAGTATTTACCAAACATGCAGAGATGGGTCATACCCACATACGTACGCAATTGGTGATGATAATTCTCACCTGCTCATATTTATAAAGCTCGTGCATGTTTAGGGTAATTTGCATTCAGAGATGCCCTAAAATTATCATATATAGCAGCAACAATGCCTTTAATAATCCGTCAGTAGCAAAGACCCGCCTGGTGGTGCACACCCACAGAGCTGTTCTGCAGAATGGAGGACTCGTGTTTCTCCAGGTCACAGGGCAATGTCAGAAAATAACAGACGTTAAACAGAGACACGCTTGCATTGCAGATTATTTGTGTATCAATTGAATGAAATCCTTACCTGAATTCATTGTGTGACGATGCTTTTTATTATGATGTAGGTGCAAATTATTTCTTCCAACCATGTTTGGGAATACGGTGTAAAATCCTTGTTAAGTTTTAGCTTGTCAGTCATGCCTGTTTGGGAAATGGACGTAAGTCAGGACAAGATCAATAATTACATCCAACACCACTGGCATGATTTTACCTCGGATCGGCTGTGAGATGACACATGTGTCTATAATCTGTCATTGAGATGTCGCGGTGGCCAAAAATTCTGTGGCACACACAAGCTGGATATGCATTTGGATGGCTTTGCTGCGATTTGTCTCCCGCGTCAACATGGGTTGTGAATCACGGCTTAGATTCACCAATATTTTTTTTGTGAAGAGGTACCTGGTACCTAGAAGTCATTTTGCTCTCGTTGAACACATCTGTGTGGTCTTTCAAATTGCGCCCTGTGTGCAGTGTGTGGTTCTCCAAATCCTCCAAGAAAGTAAGATAAGCCATGGTCAATGCTCCCTCTAGGCTGTGTGCTTGCACAATTGCGCACTACTCCCACTATTGCCGCACACAGCAAAGCAATGGGGTGCAAAAAATAAAATTCAACCTTAACTGTATATTAAGTAAACATGTAATGACCTAACGCCGTTCCCACGTATTTACTTATGCAGCTAATCAATTTAGATTACAGTATCTCCTGTGTGCGTGCTGCTGTTTTGGAAGTTAACGCATAGTTGCTGGTGCAGCAGAGTTTAATGAGTTAAAATAAATGCAGCGCAGAAAGTTTATTTTTATTCTCAGAAACATGAAAGATCATGGGGAACCTTGGCCATCGTACTTTTATTTCCAGCTCTTTTCAGGTTGTCATGTCACAGCTGTCTTTTATAGCGTGTCATATCAATTATTCAAAGTGTCTGCTACTGAATGAGAATATTTATATCAGATAATTAGTGGAAATCTTGAATATGTGGGAAGTTTGACATTGCTGGACACTCTAACTGGGTTCCATATGCAGTTTCACAGTTCCACCACTAGATGTTGTGCACACGCATGGTCAGAGTTGTGCTTGAATTTGCATGCATTCTGACGCACAAGTGCGACTTGGTATATTACATTCTCTGCATAGGAAAATTCATATATTCTGCATACATACATAAATGTGCGCATGCGTGGTTGGTAAATGAGGCCCTCATCTGATAGTAACTCTGTTTGTCATTTACAGATCACAGTCACTGATCATGGTGTTCCTGCGAAATCAACCACTGTTCGTGTCATTATCAAAGTCTTGGATGAGAATGACAACAGGCCCCTATTCCTGGAGAAGTTCTACAAAATTAAACTTCCTGAGCGCGATAGACCAGAGAAAGAGCGGGCTCTCAAAAGAGACCCAGTGTATCGAATCATTGCCTCAGACCGTGATGAGGGTCCCAATGCTGAGATATCTTATAGTATTGAAGAAGGAGATGAACAAGGCAAATTCTTCATTGAACCCAAGACTGGCCTCGTGTCCTCAAAGAAGTACTCATCTGCTGGGGTATACGACATTCTCACTGTAAGTACCTCACTCTCAGAGCAATAACTTTAATTGCATTTATGCTTCAAGAGATGCTTTCACGTGCTGAGGGGGAAGTACAGTGTCAGCAATTAATTCTTCTCTCTGTGTCCCTCTCAGATTAAAGCTGTAGACAATGGACGTCCTCAGAAATATTCGACTTGCCGTCTGCATATTGAATGGATACCCAAACCGGAAGTGCCACCTGATGCCGCTCCCCTGGTTTTTCAGGAGTCCCCTTTTTCCTTTTCTGTGATGGAAAGTGACCCTGTTGAACACATGGTTGGCGTCATTGCCACAGAATCCTCAGACGTTCCGGTGTGGTTTGAAATCACAGGTACAGCCTCATTCCTTTGAAGTTTTCATGCATGATCAACAAAATGATGAACTAACACAGTATTTTCAAAAGAGTTTATTGAGGTAAATCATTGTAAGCTCGGAATTTTGCCTTGCATGTCAAAATGGCAACCGAAAATGACTATATGCATGTATCCATAATTTTGAAAATAACTCAAGGAAGAAGTGGATCAAAACTATCAAAACAGATGGTAAACTGACTGATATTTTGCATAGAATATAATAATATTGAACGGTATTTCTCGTAGCACAAGATAGCATGTTTAGGATACAACAGGAAAGTGTTGGATAGAAAGGGATAGGATAGCAAGTAGTTTGTTGTCTATGCTTCCTGTTGCTAAATAACCATCAATGTGCTACACTGGTGTGCTACACTACCATGACATGCTAGTGTGCTGCAGTCTATTCTGTTTTTTTATTATAACTTGCCTTTTAAGATGAAATGTCTGTTCTTGATCCCAGATTTTGTAGACTAAATTTCCCCCAAAAATGCAACTTATAGTCGTGTGCTATGTGTGGGGGGTTTTTCTCTACATTGAAATGAATTTCCGGGCTTGTGCGACTTGTGCGACTCTGGAGAGAATTGCAGTCTGAAAAATATGGTATATAGCAGGGGTCACCAACGTTTTTGACACTGAGAGCTACTTCATGGGTAGTCATACGAAGGGCTACCAGTTTGATTCGCCCTGCTGAAATAACTATATAGTTATAGAAATTAATATAGAAATAAGTTAGTCTAAGCATAATACTGACCATTCAATTAGAGTAGGTAAGAGTTCACCCAAACCTCAAAATCTGAACTTCATGTGTAATGAACATATTTTTAGAATACTGGCATTTTAAAGTCTGTATGATTGCAAGTGTAAAAAATAAAAATAGCAACAGAACCAAATTGGATTTTAGACGCAGCTCACCGCTGAGTTGGACTTTTAGATCCAACTTTTAGTTGGATTTTTAGAACAGGCCTGCGGGTGCCTCATGTGGTCCTTGCGAGTGACCTGGCACCTGCGGGCACCGTGTTGGTGACCCCGGTATATAGGCTCTTTGACATTCCCTCTTTTCAATCCTTCCTCCCAGCTTCTTAACGTTCTAATCAATGTGAGACTAACACATCTCTTTTCTTCTTCTCTTTTTCTGCACTCTGCTTCTTTCTGTTCTTTCTTTGGAATGTTCATTTTGAATTTTACAAGGCGGCATAGAGGATTCAGAGATGTTTTACATCCTTCAGATGGCTTGTGACCACAACTGTACAGCAGAAGGTAGCTGCTGGGTTTTTTGATAGGTTGTGATGTGTGTGGAATATGCTTTGATTTTGTTTTGCTGGCAATTTTCTGCTAACATTTAGACTCTCCAATTCATTTGTAGCTCTGTATGGCAGTATTTTATTATATGTCCTTTTTAGTTTTGCCAGTTATATAGCTTTTAAGTTATATTTCAAGAGTATGTCTGTTAATGTTTTTTTATATATAATGAGGCATACAACTGATGCGCTAACTTGGCTAGTTTTAGCATTCTGCGTAGAAGGAATTCAGTTTCTAAACAAAATTAGATCAGCGTCTGTAACATCTACATGTGGAAAATGACATTTTTCTGTCCATCTCAGTGCCTCCTTGTTTTTGCAAAACCTAGGTGTTGAAAACAATTGTCACTAATGTACTGTCCTCTCCTTTTTTCAAAAAAATCCACAGGTGGTAATTATGACAGCCGTTTTGATGTTGGCAAAGCCAGTGGAACCCTGATTGTAGCTCGACCCCTGGATGCAGAACAAAAATCTAATTACAACTTGACGGTGGAGGCGACAGATGGGACACGGTCTGTCAGCACCCAGGTAATTGATTTGCTAATGAAATCGTTAGAAACCAGCGGGGATAGTTGTCATAGTGACATTCTTTATTCGTGCAGAGTGACCAAGTGAGTGGAGAAAAGAAAAAAAATCATTACAAAACCCAGAACTAAACCTTTGTCGTTCCTGTCTCTCAAAATTTAAAGCACATTTGGTACCTGCTGCTGCTTCCTCGGTGTTTCTTGGAACCATTTGATGGATAGTATCACACATATCATACAGATGCAATTTCGAAGTTGTGTTGTATTGTGAATTGTGTGTCGCCATTGGATATTTATTCATATCTGTTGAAGAATCCCTTCATGATGTCATCTCCATCTCCCAGCCCCTTAGAAGTTATTGTCAGCTTTGTCAGAGGCTGCTTTATGCAGTCATTCACATTTCACCGGCCTCAGCTTCTGCTCTTATAGTCATGCTCTATTTGATATACAGTATATTTACTTGTTTATTCTTTTTCCTCATATAATGTAATTGAAGTCAACACTCCTGCCTTATTGTTCTGTGAGACTTATTGTTCCCAAAGACTTTGGGAAAGAAGCGCAATTAATGACATGCATTTACAAGACCTGGGTGCAGGTGAGGGATGGATGCAAGTGTGGTGGAGAGGAGACCGAGGGAGAGGTGGGGAGAAAAGCTCAGTGTGTCGTCTAATTCTGGCCACATAGTTTTGCCTAACCTTAAGCTTTATTGAAAAGGAAAGTTAGCTCACTCTTAAAAGTAGAAAGTGGAAGATGGCTCCAAAGGAGAGGAGCCTGAAAGTTAAAATCCCTGCCTGCATTTTCGGATCGCAGAGCTCGAGATAGATGATAATGCACAATCAGCTCTTAAAGATATGATGGTTTCTGATTATTGAGCGCCATGTAGATGAGGAGAAGGATTTCAGATTATATTGTCGATTATATAGGCAGCAATTGCAGAGAAGCTAACACTGGGGAGATGTGGTCTCTTTTCTTAGTGCCTGCACCAAAAGTCTCATCTTAAAAAAGTATGTGCACACAGTATACATTCTTGAGGCCCCTGCCCCCTCTGCTCTGTCTCATACCTCCTGCTTCCTCCCCTGTCCGAGGATCAACTAGGATAATGTACAACACAGATACCGGGAAAAATATATGGTCATGTAATGGAAATAATGTTGTTCTGTAGAACTTACTCCAAAGTGGCCCATAGTGTATGGTGTGAAAAAGTAGACTTGAAGTCAAACGTCATTACTTTTTTTAAATAGTGCCGGTAAGTGTCATTGCTTCTTTTGTTCACCACACACAGGTCCTTGCCTTATGCCAAAAATTCAATTTCTACTACATAGGTATGGCTACACTAAGAATGATCTGTCCTCTGTCCTCTGAGGGGAAGTTGGGAGAACTGTAGTCGGGAAAGAGTCTTTTTGTTGTCATTCTGAATGAATAAGACCATTCATCATCTGTTTGCTTTGCTCCACCGAGCCCTGGTTGAAGGACCGCCCTCACTCAAATTTTGCTGCTCATCCAACGGAGAGACATGGCTCTGATTTAGTAGAGAACCTTCAACCCGGCCATAGACCACCCATTGTCTATCTCATATTCATATCTCTTTACTCTGTAAAATTAATTTCAACTGAAACTTTGTTTTAAGTAGTTTTTCACCTTAATAATGCGTGGCCACGTTACATCCCTTGCCAGAGCATGTTAAAATGATAAACACATCTACATACAGTTGCTGTAATGACAATAAAAAGATTCCTGATTCCTGATATTAAATTATCCCCCATCGTATTTTGCATACTATCTCGTTCTATATGATCCATGCCTAGCCTTTGATTCGGGGATTCCTACTTTTAGTCAGATGATTTTTTTTGTAATATTTTGTCCATAACATACAATATGTGTCTCAAAAGATGTCACTCTTGACTATATTGACTGCTGCTGACCATAAAATCCAGACAGACGAAGGAACACCAGGGTCTCAGCAGTGAAGCATATTTTGCACCTGACTGAAATATATGCAAGTTGAAGTATACAGTTGAAGTCCCGAAACCCCCAACTATGATTTTACATTCTGATCAAGCTTTCATTAAAAGATATAGATAAAAGTCAGTTCACGATGCTTGATACAAACCACTTGAAGTGGTCTTAATTGTCTTGGTAGTGCCATAGCGGTCTTGGCTGTCTACTATGTGTGACATAGTCACCTCTTGTCTGTTGGTGTCGATGAAGTAGGTGAAAGAATTATGGCTCAGGTGTACGGTGTCAGTGGTAGGCAGCAACTCGAGACATGGAACCAATGACTGTTGAAAGGTTATTGGAATATAGACCTGAATAGACTGCATATCACTGTAATACAACTGTCTGTGGAGCTGTGACTAATAAGCTGTCTCATTTTGTCGATGACTGTTGGAGTGCCAGGTACTGTGTAGTGTGCTTTACAGTGCAAGTCAGCAGCTTTCTGTAAGGATTTACTGAATTTGTACACTCCATAAAACATTGAATTGTGGAAGATACAAGGGCTAGCCGTAGATCGCTCTGGAGTCAGCATTCAAAGAGAACGTAGCATTTATATTATTTGCTGAGTATGCAGAATTGAAGCATTTTCTCTGTAAAGCCAAGCACTTTTTGAAAAATGTTGCGAAGCATTTCACGAAGAATGTCCGAAAAAATAACCAACACATACAGACAAACACACACAAACATGCACTCATAGAACCTCGTGTAAACGCATATTTGTATTTGTCGTTCCTGCAAATAAATATCATTTAGGAGTTGCGCTGCCAGACTGCTTGTGCTCCTGCCTAGAAAGAATTATTTCATTTATTACTCAGTTGCTACCCCAAGCCCTTTTTTTCACTGTTTTTCTTTTTCTACCCCTCCATTTTTCAAAGGTGCTTACGGTAATTTGTTTGGTTGGCTACCAGAAGATTACAATTATTCTGTTTAGATCATTTGATGAATAAACAATAAAGCTGGAGTGTGTATCTGGCTTTGGGAACAAGTATTAGATTTGACAGCCAACATCCTGTCTTTGCCTGATCCTGCCACCTGGCATGGCGTGTCATCTTGTAAGGTGCAGGATGAGAAGGAACACAACAGATTTTTGTTGTTGATTGGTATCTGTTCAGCATTCTCTTGTTGTTGATGGTGTATTGTCGTTTAAATTTAAAGCAGAGCTGTCTTATAGTTAAAAGAAAAGAGTCCCACCGAAATATCAGTCACCTAGCCCGGCCTTTAATTTTGCTGACATTGTGAGACTTTTGAACTGTGGTTGGCTCTGGCTTCATAATTAGCCTTTCTGCATGTGCTTTCTGGCATTGTTCTTTGTGCGCGTCTCTAAAGGGTTGGCTGATACAGGCAAGGGATATGGCATTTTAGCATCAACACCTCTTAACTATGAGCTGCAAGAAGGTTTCTGTATGTAGCCTTGTCTCTCTGCTCCTCATTTCGAGGACCATGACATCCCTCCTGAGCCCTTCAGCCCTTCACCTCAAAGCTATTGTGCTCACAATCTGTTGTAGGCCCTCTGTTGTTCTGTTTTTCTTGTCTTCACAGGCTGACTCTGATTCATCAGGCTAAATTCTTATTCATTCCTCATGTGTCATTCTCTATAATGTTATTGTTCCTCCCTCTACCTCTAGAACCAGTTGTATGCCTTTCAACTCCCTCAACATATCAATTTGTATTTCTACCACCCATCATTCGTTACTAAATCTAGAACCGTTCTAGTATTCACAGATGGAGATGTATTCAAAAACCTGTGTGTACCTTGTACAGCAGCATTTCCACTGTGACCAGACTGCGTAATTCTGACATACACCGTTTTAGACAAATTTCCTTTGAGGTCTCTGTGTGAAGGGAAAGACATGTTGTTGTGAACAGGGTGTTAGGTGAATAAAACCCTGTTGTTTGATTTGATAAGTATGAGGAACTTAAAGACTGGGATATCATTTTAGGCTAGAGACCAAGTTTCCACACCTATCAGTTTGTTGACAGCAGTTTCATCTGTTAAAGTAAACTGAATAGTTTCACGTCACAAAATGCGTCCTCTTAGATTGGATCAATTGAAATATCCAGCACCCTGCTGGCCTTCTCTACCCTGATCTTTGTCTTATCAGTCGGACTTTGTGTTCATAGGGCACTGGGGATCTTTTTGTCATTTTCTTGGGTGTATGAATCTTTTGGATTGCATTGTTTGATATGTGTGCACGTAGCACTATACCATACATGTATGTGATATGTATTTTATAATTAATTGTGTTTATTTCCGTGCCACTTGCAAAGTGTATTTATTACACATTCACATTTGCTATTGTGATTACAAGTGTCACTTTCTTGTGGAAACTTGCCAGCTGAGAAACAAGGTTCCTTATTGGCAAGATTGCTTTTGTAATCTCCACCAGTATTGTTAGCACAGTTGTGTAAATGTTGTCACTCTGACGCGTCTAACCCTATATCAGTCCATGATAAGGACCCGTTCTGCTCTTCAAAGAATTTCACAAAATAAACCAACAAAAAAACTACCTAACCAGTTAGCTGGTAAGTTCTTGTGACAAGTCACTCCCCATAAATACTCCAGTATCAAAGAGCTTGACTTAATACTTTTCCTAATGGGACTTCCCCCCCCCTGGTGTCTGGTATGCAGGTGTCTAATCTAGCCTGATCCCTTTGTTCCCCATGTTTGGCAATGGTAGAAGCCTCTCACTGGCCGAGGAAGGAGAGATGGCATTCCAGCCGCTCTCCATAATCCTTTGTCGGAAGTCCAGTAGACCAGTGGCTGGTGTTGATAAAACATGCTCCCGTTGGAATTTTGCATTTTGGGAATGTACTGTAGATTCTTGAAAGTAGCGAAAAAGTGGAAATTGCACTTTTGCCAGACAGAGCACAGGGTAATCGCGGGGTTAAATAATGCAATTGTAAAACATGCCTGCATAGCTGATAAATCATTGATGTTTCCTCTCCTGCATCAAAAGATTAATCGATCAATCCAGGAGGTACCTATTTACCTACTTACACCTACCCCTTGTATCTTAAGATTTTGTGAGTATTTTTCAGATCAGTAGCCAACATTGATAATTGACTTTGAGTTAAGAGTGAAGCAGAAGCACATTTTAATCAGGCATTCAAACTGATGAAAGCTATGCTACCCTACAAATCTATCGTTACAGATTGCTAGCCCATTCATCACTGTTAACTTTTTTAGCCTTTTTCTGCGAAACTTGTCATGCACTATTTGATACCCACAAATGAAAGTTAGATCAAAACAATCAACTTCATTCTAGGAAAGAAATTCTGGACAATATTCATACCAAAATGGTGACAACCTGTCATCGACTCTCAACTTAAGTGAGGGAAGCAGTAATAGCTCTTTGACGCTTCATTTATGAAATATCACCCCTCAAACACAAAATCGTCTGAATTTCTCCTAGGATTAGACATTAAAATGACAGCAAGGGAATGGTATTCTAGTGCCTAACTTGCCTTTCCATGTTACTGCAATAATTCTCAGATTCTCCAAGAACTTCACTTCCAGGTCACTTAACAAATAATACATCAAAAATGATTGGTCAGCCAGGAACAGGGTGCTTGAAAATTTCTCCTTGATTACCCTAGGACATGCAGTTACCAATAAACTGAGCCACAATTTCAATATCTAAAATTAATGCGAAGAGTTGACTGGCTTTGAAGCAGTTGCTATTTCTAGTAATGCTACTCCCCCCTGGTATAGGTATTACAAGTAGTAGCTTAAGGTAGTCACATTCTTATTCCACCTTGTATGATTTTAAGAATTCTTAACGTTTTTATCGATTGTGCACTGTCTTACCAATAGGTGCTGATTCGCATCATTGACACCAACAACCATCGACCACAGTTCTCACAAACACGATATGAGGTTAATGTCCCCGAAGATGCACCAGCTGGAACTCAGGTCCTACAGATCAGTGCTGTAGATGAAGATGAGAAGAACAAGCTCACCTTTACCCTGCTGAGCAGCACAGATCCATTCAGCCTGCGGAAGTTTCGCCTTGACCCAGGAACAGGCATTTTGTACACAGCTGAGCGACTTGACCACGAGACCATGCATTGCCATACCCTCACAGTGATGGTATGATTCATCAGTCAGGGATCACCTGTTAATTACAGATGATAGTCTACCTGTATTTACTAATTGTTCACATAACTGGATAACATCAGTTTAACTTATTATGCACCAAGATAATTGCTTCTGTTAATTTTAAATTAGTGTTATTATGAGGGAGTGAAAGTTATAGATAATGTCAAAGCTGTTGTGTTGTCTTTCATCCGTTCCTCTATGTTTCTTTCTGTTGGCTTAATGTTGTGTCTGTCTTCTCAGGTTCGTGACCAGGACATTCCAGTTAAAAGGAACTTGGTCCGCGTCATTGTCAATGTGGAGGATACTAATGACAATGCTCCATGGTTTATTGACTCCCCATATACTGGTCGTGTATTTGAATCTGCTGCAGTGGGCTCAGCTGTTCTCCAGATCACAGCTCTTGACAAAGACAAGGGGAACAATGCAGAGATCATCTATAGCATTGAATCAGGTACAATTTTGTCTCCATTTAGATATTCGAAGGTTTAATCAAATTCAACTTGAACATGCAATTTTAATTGAACTGAGCCTTCTCTGAGAGTGAGACTAGTTTCTTGTTAAATGAAACAAAAAAATGCAGAAAAAGAGCCTTGCCCACAACTAATTAGATGGTTTCAACAGTAACAGAAGGTTGTAATGGTGTCAAGAAATATTTCAGTCTTACATATGTACATGCTGCAACAAAAAAAGATCCAAACTCTTGGTTTCTCCAGTACAGTTTTCTGAGATGCACGTAACAGTGTTAAATTCAAAGTTCCACATTGGCAGAATGTTCATATCATTTTGATATCATGAGCATGTAAGGGGGCCTTATCACTGAGTCATCAGCGACTGTTGAGCCCTGCCCACGGAGTCGTGCTCATGAATGGCATATTTCACAGTTGGAGAATGTTGAGAGGCTCTCTTGTAAGGGAGCGCTCCCACCATTGTTTCCTTCTGAACTTTAGTGTGAGGATATGTTCCGTTATCTCATAAATGCATACATTTGTGAAAATGTTCTTATGGTGGAATACATTTGAGGCTCAGACTGACCTTGGAGATAACAAGTTGGCAGAGCTTATTGCAGAGTAGGTCAGCACATGCTCTAATATCAAAACTCCTGCATTAGATGTTTGACTTTGACTCCAGTTTTATATTACTTATTTTCTTTTTAATTACAGGAAATGTTGCAAACTCATTTGCCATCGACCCAGTATTAGGAATTATCACAGTGGCCAAAGAACTTGATCGAAGAAACAAAAACCTTTTTGAGCTCATTGTTAAGGCAGCCGATAAAGGGACAACTCCAATGTCAACTACAACCACTGTACAGATTAAAGTAACTATATCTGACAATGCTGCACCGAGATTCACAGAAAAAGAGTTTTCTGCAGAGGTCAGTGAATCTGCAAACCTTGGAACCTTTGTGTGTTTGCTGACTGCTGTCAGCCAGTCATCAATTTTCTATCAAATTAAGGAAGGAAACATCAATGGTGCATTTGACATAAACCCAAACTCTGGAGTTGTTGTGATCAGCAGAGCCATCGATTATGAAACAATTTCTCAATACAAGCTCATTATTCAAGGCACCAACATGGCAGGACGTGCCAGCAACACTACACTGCGGATTCATGTAAAGGATGAAAATGACAACGCCCCAGTTTTTCTCCAGAAGGAATTCAATGGTGTAATCAGTGAATCAGCCACTATCAATTCTGTTGTGCTGACTGAAGAGAATACTCCCTTTGTCATTCATGCCACTGATGCAGACTCTGACCACAATGCCATGCTCATCTATCAAATCGTTGAACCTTTTGCACATAACTATTTTGCCATAGATGCCAGCACTGGAGCCATCCAAATCAAAGCAATTTTGGATTATGAACAACAAAATAGGTATTTATTCACTGTTCAGGTCCATGACTTAGGTATGCCCCGCCTCTTTGCAGAAATCCCAGCCAATGTGACTATTGAGGTTACTGACATTAACGACTGCACACCAGTTTTTAGCAAAGAGTTGTATGAGGCAGTTGTTATTTTGCCCACATACATAGAGGTAGAAGTTGTTCAACTCAACGCAACAGACTGTGACTCGGCACCATACTCCAAACTTCTGTTCTCAATCTCTGAGGGAAATATTGGGGATAAATTCCAAATCGATCCAATCACTGGCATTATTTCCCTTCACAATGTCACACAACTGAGGAGCAGGTATGAATTGAAAGTCAGAGTTTCAGATGGTAGATTTGCAGCCATTGCCACAGTTAAGATAATTGTGAAGGAGAATAAGGACAGCAACTTGAAGTTCACCATGGAATCGTATACAGCAACCGTTCAAGAAAATTCCTTTGAAAGGAAAACTGTAGTGGTCATTGCAACTGTTGGAAACCAAGTGAATGAGCCCATTTTCTTCAGAATTTTGAATCCTGACAAACGATTTGAAGTAAGTCGCACATCCGGAGTAATATCAACCACTGGAATTCCGTTTGATCGTGAGGAGCAGGACACGTTTGATATTGTTGTTGAGGTTACCAAAGGAGACAATGCTGAGGATTTGGCACACGTTTTGGTAACTATGACAGTTGGAGATGAGAATGACAACAAACCTTTGTTTGTGAATCTTCCTTATCATGCCCTGGTCCAAATAAATGCAGAAGAAGGTCAAGTCATCAGACAAGTTACAGCTGTGGACAAAGATGAAGGTCAAAATGCCAATATCCATTACTACTTTAAGGAACACCAGGAACACTTCCAAATCAGCCCCTCAGGGGAAATCTCACTGAAAAAGACATTTGAGAAACAGTCGGTCAACACAAACTTTGTCATCATTGTTATGGCAAAAGATGGTGGAGACCCGCCACTCTCAGCAGAAGTGGACGTGCCAATTATAGTGGTAAACAAAGCAACGCCTGTCTTTGAAAAGCCATTTTATAGCATTGAAATCCCTGAAAACATTCAGTTACACACACCTGTGCTTCATGTTCAAGCCAGTGAATCTGAGGGCCCACGGATTGTATACACCATTTCTGAGGGGGACCCTTTCAAGCAATTTTCAATCGATTTCAACACTGGTGTTGTACATGTCATTCAACCCTTAGATTTTGAGACACATCCTGCTTATAAATTAAGTGTAAGAGCGACTGACTCTCTAACAGGAGCACATGCTGAGGTGTTTGTTGATATCATCCTGGAGGATGTAAATGATAATGCTCCTGCTTTTCTTTCAAAGTCATATAATGCTAGTATTTCAGAGGCATCTGTTATTGGTACATCAGTTCTACAGATAAGTGCCAAAGATGCTGATGTTGGTCATAACAAGGAATTTTTCTTTCAGTTAGCAGAAGATGTGGGAATGAGTTCACATTACTTTTGCATCGACCGTGACAACGGTCTAATCTCTACACTTCAAATGCTGGATCATGAGGAAGCCCGGCAGCATAAATTAAGGATTAGCGTTGTAGATGAGGGTGTTCCAGCCCTTTCCAGCGATATCACTGTCATAATAGACATTTTGGACCTGAACGACAATCCGCCAGCTTTCACACAACATGTTTATGAGGCAACTATCAGTGAATTAGCACCACGTGGTCACTTTGTTACTCAAGTTCAGGCATCTGACGCTGATAGTTCAGATTCAAATAAAATGGTGTTTTCAATTACATCTGGGAATGAAGACCAAAACTTTTCCATCGACAAATTCACAGGTACTATTGTTATTTCCAACCATCGAAAACCACATATGCTACCTCTTTACAACCTCAGTGTTTCTGTGTCGGATGGTGTTTTCAGAAGCTCTGCACTTGTCAAGATTACAGTTATTGGTGCCAACTTCCACAACCCAAGTTTTTCACAGACAGAATATGTTGTTGAGCTTGTTGAAAACTCACCCGCTGGTACCTTAGTAACACAAACAAAAGCCGCAGATGCCGATTTAGGTATTTATGGGCTCCTAACATACCAAATAGTGAATGATTTTGCAAAAGACAAATTCTCTGTGACTGGGAATGGAGAGATTTTCACACTCGATAGCCTTGACCGAGAGAATCCCCTCGAGAAAGTTGTCCCTATTTCACTTGTAGCAAAAGATGGTGGTGGAAAAGTTGGCTTTTGTATTGTTAACGTAATTCTCACAGATGTCAATGACAATGCCCCGCAGTTCAAAGCAACTGAGTACAAAGCCACTATTGCATCACATGTCCCAAGGGGAACTTCGGTTATCAAAATTGCTGCCTCAGACATGGACGAAGGAAGTAACGCGGACATTGAATACTCAATAGATGCAGACGTGGAAAATGTTGAGGAGAATTTTGAGATCCACTCCACTTCAGGGATCATCATAACTAAAGAAAGCCTCATTGGACTTGAAAATGAGCTCTATGCGTTTTTTGTCAGAGCAAAGGACACTGGAAATCCATCAAAGCATTCTGTTGCACAGGTGTACATCAGGATTGTTGCTCCAGAAGCACCCATCCCCAAATTTTCTGAACTGCATTATCGATATACAATTGCCGAAGATCTTCCCATTGGAACACAGATAGATGTAATTCAAGCCGAGAGTGAACAGCCAGTGCTTTACAGTCTTATCAGGGGAAATACCCCTGAGAGCAATGAGGATGATGTTTTTGTTGTTGACGGAAACACTGGAGCCTTGAAGCTTCAGAAAAGCCTTGACCACGAGACCACCAAATGGTACCAACTTACACTGGTTGCACAAATCAAGTACCAGAACTATGACATTATGGCATCTGTCTATGTGGACATCCAAGTGAAAGATATCAATGACAACAAGCCTGTGTTTAATTCTAACCCATATGAGGCTGTAACAGTGGAAAACCTTCCGAGTGGCACATTGGTTATACAAGTCAAAGCCACTGACCAAGACTCTGGAACCAACGGCCAGGTGATCTACAGCCTTGACCAAAAGCAGACCTCAAATGATATCACAGAGCTGTTTGCTGTGAACAGTGAAACAGGCTGGGTAACCACCTTAAAAGAGTTGGACCGTGAAAAATTGAATTCATATACAATTTCGATCCTGGCAACTGACCAAGGTCACCAAATCCAACATGTTACCAGTACCAAAGTTGAAATAGCAGTAGCTGATGTGAATGACAGCCCACCTTGCTTCACTGCTGAGATCTACAAAGGCACTGTCAGTGAAGATGATCCACCACCCAGTGGGGTCATCGCTATTCTTAGCACGACAGATGATGACTCTGAGGACATCAATAAACAAGTGAATTATTTTATAACAGGTGGGTGCTGATGTTTTTTCACATATCTGTAAATTACGGGTTGCATGTCAAATTATCTGTTAAACCTACTCAGGGTCAGCAATATGTGAACCTCTATATGATGATAATAGCTTCACAGTTTGTGAGTCAGACTTTGTTTTAGCAATACAATTTTTCTTAGATTTGTCTTTTAAGGTCACAACAAATGTTTAGGTCAGATGCATCATGACTGACAAGAGTGTGTTACCGTGATGACTTTTTTGACTGACATAAAACGCAAACACCAAATTTCTTGGGAGAGGGTAAGGAATAAACTGTGAGAGTAGCTGAGGACAGATATTATATCCAGACGTTGTTCAGTATGCTACATGACAAATTTCTAACAATGAAGTATCCAATATCATCTGGGATCTATTGATCAAGGTCTGTTAATCATCCCGAATTTTTATCACCTTTTCTCACTCAACAGGAGGAGACCCTCTTGGCCAATTTGGTATTGAGCACATTCAGAATGAGTGGAAGGTCTTAGTGAAGAAACCCTTAGACCGTGAGAAGAAGGACAGTTACCTACTCAACATCACTGCCAGTGATGGTACTTTCACTGCCAAAGCAGTTGTAGAGGTCAAGGTCCTGGATGCTAATGACAACAGCCCTATTTGTGAGAAGGTAAAGCCAGTGTGGTGTATTTTTTCTTTTCTTTTTTTCCAAAAAATATTAATTGCGTCCTGCATGCGACCTGTGTTAATTAAATGTATACATTGCTCTCCTATGCTATCAGTCCCTATATGCAGAGAGTGTCCCAGAAGACTCACCTGCTGGTAGACTGATCCTGCAGGTGTCTGCCACAGATAATGACATCCGCTCAAATGCTCAAATATTATTTGAGCTCTGGGGAGTTGGATCAGAGCTATTCAGTATTGACTCTGATACAGGTATGAATTTGTGTGTTTGTGATGAGTGGCAGTATCACTACTGCACCTGATGTCTGCATTATGCACTGCCCATTAACTGCATGAAAACTGTTGAATCATAAATCTCCCCGTTAAATGTCTTCATGCGATCACATTCATTTGCTGTAGAGTGGCAAATCAAGTACCTTTCTATTATTTATTCACTCAACATTTTTCATTGTTTGCAGAGGAAAAGCGTCATATCTCTGAAATATAGAATTACACATTTAATCCTATCTGTATCCAATCTCAGTTCACATGAAAAGTTTTTCCTCAAAGTCTATCTAGAGCAGTACTACGTTTTGGTAGAGAATGAATAGTAAAGAGTTAATTCTGCGACAGTTTGTTCAAGAAGAAGGAAGATCTGAGTGATGTGGTGAATTGATTTGATTATGCTATTGCAAAATGTCAAAGAATTGATGTTTTCATATTGCACAACTTTATATGATCTGATGATAATAATAATATAATTAAAAGCCCTGCAATCCACTCAGTACCCCATAGGTAGCTTTAGATTCCAAAAATGTTGGTGGCCCCTGCTTTCAAACTCGAACTTGAATGAACAGAGTGCCAAATATGATTGTTCAGCCATCTTCGGTATGAGTGCGCACTGTCCTCTGCGCTGCTCTGACAGCTGTGCTCTGCGTTGCTCAGAGCTGTGCTCTGTGCAGCATAGACTGTGACGTTGGTCTTTCTGCTGTTCTCAGAGACTTGGCCACTGGGGGTGCGTGTGACAGACTGAGCGCTCAAGGGCCGCAATTTTATTAGCACTTGCTGGCCGCAGTAAATAACAATGCAGGCTGCAATTGGCCAGTGGACCATGAGTTTGAGACCCCTGGTCTACAGTTTTCTGAATTGACTCCCTCAGATTCCACTGCTCTTATCGCATATTTTTGTTTAACACTCTGCTATATCACACCTTGCTACGCATTAACATCAGTCAGCAACCACCTCCTTTATTGATGGTTGTTGATTGTGTATTGTTTATACTCCTCTTTAAAGCTTAATTTGGAATTTTCAAAATCACCTCTGTGTTTTGACAACATGATACCTTACAACATTTAGGAGAATTGAAGACACTGCAGCAGCTTGACCGAGAAGAACAACATGAGCACATATTCAAAGTGCGAGCAGTGGACGGTGGTGGCCGTTACTGTGAAGCAGACATTCACATTACAGTGGAAGATGTAAATGACAACCCGCCACAGTTCATGTCCGATCCTTACAGCATTACAGTATTTGAGAACACAGAGGTTGGCACGTACGTGGCAAAGCTGCTGGCAAATGACATTGACACTGGTGAGTAATTTCAATCTTAGCTGCATTTTTCTTGGAAGAGGTATTGCAAAAAAAGGCTTAAGCACTGTTTCAGTGATAATGTGTGGTCAGAAATTCCATCCAACAGTTAAAAATTCTGAGTACATGTTTTTGTAGGTGTCTGGAATTCAGGATCTTATCTCATGTGATCACAGTTGAGAGCGTTTGTCAACAAACCATAACACTGTTAACTAAGAGAAAGTCAGTTCTTGCTAATCTGAAGTAATAACTTTGACTGGTCAAAATCATGATTTAAATTTGATAATTTTGTGTCCAGATAAGCAACTTCTTATCAACATCTGTGGAGTTAACCTACTCACTTAATCATACAGTTGTTGCCCTCGGTTTTTGCATCTTCCGGATGAATCTGGGAGAAGCAATAGCACAAGCTCTTCCGATCATTAATAATTCATATTAATCATCTTTTTTCACAATGCTCACTACTTTGGCCTGAAAAGTCAATTTAGCACATGATTCTGAGACATGCACTTCTGTTATTCCTCTGGGCTCCTGCAGATGTGAAAATTGTAATAATGCATTTTACTCAAATGTGTTTTAAGGTGTGGAGGCAAAGGTGTCCTCATTATGTAGCCTTTATTTCACCTCAGTGGTGATATTGTGAAAATGATTATGAAAAGTGCAGAGATGAAATTCTTATTATTTTCACAAACTACAGTAGGGGTGGGTAAAGATAGTGATTAATCAATGCATCGAAATTATCCCCACCTCGATTCAATAACGATTCAGCAATTGAGCAATGTCTGGACTCACTTTCAATTCCCATATAAATCCGGAACACATTTTAATCAATATAGAATCAATGATCGAATTGAAAAGAAACGTTAAGAATCGAAATCAAATTGAATTGCGATGTTCCTATCAATACCCAGCCCTTAACCACAGCAGGCCTATTCAACTAGCGGCAAGCGGGCTGTCTCTAGCCCGCCTGAAGTTTTCAATGGCCAACAAGAGATATAAGTAAAATACAAAAGACCTGCCCCACCACCCGCCACCCCAACTCCAACACATTTGGGATAATCAAGTGTTAAGTTTTGTATGCATCGTTTTCAATTGCATTCATGAAGGAGAAATAGTTCCCTAGATCTTAGAAAGTAGTAGTTTACCTTGCATGACTTTAAACAGTGCTTTGCATAGGCTTTTTTCAGTTTGGCTTTAAAATATTTGATATTCACTTCTCTCTACCTGGAGAATCTCAGAGACACAATTTTTTATTAGGCAGACCAGTTAATAACCAGGCAAGTAATTCCATCCTGGTCGCTTATTGGGAAGCATGAGCTATAGGATGGCATAGATATAGATGTTAAGTCATCAATCGAAGAACCTATGAAGGACAGACTTCTCAAAGGTGAATTGAAGGCAGCGGTTGAGAGTCAATGCAACCATCTAGATGTGTCGCTGATATGTGACAGCAAATCCACAATTCCCAAATACTTGAACATTCTTCACAGCAGGTCATTTTTGAGAGAGCATTAATATCACCACAATGGTACTGGTACAATGGTAGCAGCCAAATGATCACATCCTCTGGTTCAGCTTTATGAGTGAATATTTTCTTCATATCACAACACTGATGTAGTGAATAAATAAAGAATATACTTAACTTTGTTCATGTGTCATTACAGTACTGAGTAAAGTTAAGAATACACTTAACTTTGTTGTTGTGTCATTACAGGACTGAATGGTGAAATCCTGTATTCTTTGGTGGAATCTGCCGATGGACATTTCTCAGTTAATGAGCATACTGGTGTTGTAAGCCTTGAAAGACCTCTTGATCGAGAGTTGCAGTCAGTACATGAACTCAAGGCCATAGCCATTGACCAAGGCTCACCACGCCTCTCAACACAGTGCCAGGTGGTGCTCTTAGTGCTTGACATTAATGACAACCCACCGGTATTTGAGCACCGTGAGTATGTGGCTAATGTAGGCGAGGATGTTGCAGTTGGCACGCAAGTGCTCAGAGTGCAGGCAGCCAGCAGGGACAGCGAGGCCAACGGAGACATCTCTTACAGTATCACCGGTGGAAATGAGTATGGGAAGTTCAGTGTCGACCCACATACTGGTATGTGATCGCAAAAAATGGCTGATCTATATGTGATGCTTTTTGTCCCTCTACCTTTTGACAGCAGCCTTTCCCAAAAAGTAAATTTGATATTACCCTAAAAGATGAAAGATGAAAATAGCTCAAGATCAAGTGTTATAGTAAATGTTATTTCATTTACTTGAGTTGCAATGCAAAATTCATATATTGCCCCCGCAGGCTCAGTAATTGTTTGCAATTGTTATTACTTAACATGTTAACCACCATCGTATGCTGAAACATTGATAAGATTAAATTTTTGCTGTCATTTGTTACTGAGTATAGTCCCATTTCCCTCTTGTTTCTTCTTAGGTGACATCTTTGTGATTGAACCATTGGACTATGAGGTATCGCAAGAGTACTATCTAACGATAGAGGCCTCAGACAGTGGCTCACCACCGCTCAGTGACATCGCCACTGTCAACGTCAACGTGACTGATGTCAATGACAACAGCCCTATTTTCAGCCAGAAAGTCTACACGTTTGTCGTTAGTGAAGATGCTGCGATGGGAAAAACAGTTTTGGGGGTAAGAAAATGATTGATGTGGAATCCGTAACAATAGGTTTACCTCACTGATTGTGATATCTCTTAATTTTATAGGATTAGATGTGTACACACCTTTTTGCTAGCATCCCTATTTACCACCTCCAGAGCCTCTCCCCTCAGTTGCTTTTACTCACTGCTTACACGATCGCGTACTTGCACCTGTGGCAAATCACCATCTGGTGGCACAGCTAAATTGGGACCAATGTTCTTCATGCTCAGTGTGCCATAGTTATCAGACGCACATGCTGCAATTTAATCAAAGACCACTGGCTCATAAAACTCTCATCCAAGGTGAAAGATTTTCAGATTTTCTTGCCTTAATTGCGTGTATATTATTAACTTTACTTTCCTACGTCATTTATGACTCATATTTTCCTTGTTCCTCAACCAACATTTTTATGGGGTTATTTATCTTGAATGACTTCTCAACCTACCTGAATATGAATAATCTTTCAGAAAAGTAAATGTAATACCTACAATTGTCTCATAGCTGTAAATCTGTTTGTTGATTTCCCAGGGGACTCTTTACAATATGTGATGCTTGATGGATTTTAAGAGTTGTGTTTTTGTGAGTGTATGAGCGAACGATGAACAGAAATTGTCCTCTCCCTGTGTTAGATAAATGATAAATGGTGATATTGAATGTTTGCAGTGGGTGATGGTCAATCAGCAGTCCGTTGCTCCTGCACAGGCAGTTTGTACAGACCTCCAGTACAAAGTTTGTACAGACCTCCAGTACAAACTGCTTCATAAGTTTGAATTGTGTCCTTCTCATATATACATTTCCTAATAATTTGCTTAGCTAGATCTTTACTCGTTGTTCATCAGAAATCTCACATTTATCATCTTGGGTAGAAGCCAGACATTAAATGTAAATGTAAATGGAGACTAGAGTGATTCTTTGAGCTTGCTATGTGTTTTTGTGTGCCATTAAAGGTGGTGGCAGAGGATGCTGATGGTCCTTTGTTTAATCATGTGCGGTACTCGATTGTGAATGGTAACCAAGGCAGCCCATTCACCATCGACCCGGTCCGAGGGGAGCTCAAAGTTGTACGCCAGCTGGATCGAGAAAGAGTAAGACTAATAGATATAATTCTATTACATACATTTTCTTCAGTTTATCGATTGCTGATTGTGTTAATGGAAATCATAGGATATGATCATTGGATATTTCAGATTTTGTGAAACAATTGCCATTAAAGTTTATTTCTGTCCTAAAGGGTCATTCTCTTTACCCTCTCTTATTGTTTCTTTCTGGCTATCCCTGTCTATGTCTTTGTTTCTTTCCTGCTTGCTCACTCTGTCATTATGTCCTCTGTCTTGCCCTTACTTAGACATCAGGGTACACGTTGATGATAGTGGCTGCCGACAATGGAGTGCCTCCGCATTCCAGTAGTGCCACAATCAATATTGATGTGTCAGATGTCAATGACAACCCACCCCTCTTTTCTCAAGCCAACTACAGCCTTATTATCCAGGTATGTTGGGTGAGGGTTTCAGAGAGGTATAAGGTATAAGAGAGGCAGGGGAGGGGCCTATGATAATGACTTCATCTTATTCGATGATGATGCACACTACCAACATCTCACACAAAGAAGTGAGAGAGACCTAAATGAACAGGCTTACGGCTCTGGTTAACTGAACCAGCTTAAGTAAGTAACAGTAGAAGCGCAATGCGTCTTGCAATGAAGGAGAATCACAGTATTGAATGTAGAAATGAGCAATTACACAGTTGTTTCTGCATCTTTACAGGCAGGATAGGGTATTTGTTATCCCACTCTTTGCAAGGACGGGAGAACAAGACAGTCACCACAGAAAGTTTAAGTTCTTTCTTCCTGCAGTATACATTAGTCCTCAGACTGTGCAAGTTGGTGATGGCATTTTCTTGCATGGCATGTGTATCTGAGTACCTCTGTAGTTACAGTAATGTCATAGTATTTCAATAATATCACAGTACTTTAAGTGTAAGATGAACCACCTCTTTTCACCTTTGGTATTAAAATGACCTGTATTGTATATTGCAGGAGAATCAACCAAAAGGCACCAGTGTTCTGCAACTCACAGTAACTGACAGAGATGCCACCCACAATGGCCCACCTTTCTCCTTTGCAATCGTTGATGGGAATGAAGGCAATGTGTTCCAGATCAATCAATATGGAGACCTGATAGCCGCACAGGTGTTAATCAAGAAAATGAAAGGACATTACCTACTCCAAGCACAGGTAATTGACACACAAGTGTTTATCATATTAATCAGCACACTGCTGAACCTGCTGCCTTTTGCTGTGTTTGCCAACCTGTCTATGTTTGATTATTAATCTCCACACTAAATCGTTTTTTTACCATCACCTGTCTTGACCCTCATTCAAATGTCAAAATATTCCCCTGTACACCTTTCATATTGTGCTGTGTAATGACTGAAACAGTAGGGTAAAACACCTTTAATTGAGAAAGTTCTCATGATGGTACAAACACCACAGGAAAAGATTCTGTTGTATTGCTGTGATAACACTAAATGTGTGATGTATTTGATCAGTGGAGACTACCCAGGAAAATGGTTTGACAGAAATGCCGAAAAAGTCATTGACTTGATGAAAAGAAATTCAATTCCTCCCAACTTAAAATAGATTGCCACCCATTGAAGTTTGTGATGTGTTGCCACACTGGAAAATACCTGAAGATATCACTTGTGGCCTGCTTAGTATTTATGTGTGATGTTAAGCCCTCCTCTGTGAGAGCATATGTGTTCAAGAAATGACATAATGAAACCATTCACATAACATCTCGTTGTTTTTACTTGTTGTCAGGTGTCAGACAATGGCAAACCTCAGCTGTTTTCCACTGCCTTCATCAGTGTACGGATCATTGAGGAGAGCATCTACCCACCTGCTACTCTCCCACTGGATATTTTTGTCTCTACTGCTGGTGATGAATACCCAGGAGGAGTCCTGGGCAAGATCCATGCCACAGACCAAGACATATACGATACTTTGACATACAGCCTTGCCCCTTCTTCCCCTTCACTCACCGATGGAAGTAGTCTCATGTTTTCAGTGTCAGCCACTGATGGCAAAGTAATCGCTGTGCGGCCACTCGATGTGGGTCACTACCATCTCAACGTCACAGTGACAGATGGACGCTTCACCACTGCCACCAATGTTACTGTAAATGTGCGGCAAGCAGCTCAGCAAGCACTTGACAATTCCATTGCTGTCCGCTTTGCGACTATTGCCCCCGAAGTTTTTATTGGAGATCACTGGCGCAACTTTCAGAGAGCCCTGGAAAAAAAGGCAGGGGTTAAGAGCAGTGAAGTACAGTTGATGAGTTTGCAGCCATCAGAGCAAGGGGATCTGGATGTTCTGTTGGCATTGGAGAGATCTGGCAGCCATTACCAGTCTCAGGAGGTAAAGCTGCCCCCATTTATTTGCTATTTGGACAATATATGGATTAAAAATGAGTGCGGGTGTTCTGTATGTCTTTTGCGTTGCCAGGTCGTTTTCAGAAAGCTGAACTCCTCTGTTCCTGTGATTGATGGTGTCCGAATTCTACGGGTTGTCCAGAAGTTATGCGCAGGATTAGATTGCCCACTGCGCTTCTGCGATGAGGTCATTACCTTAGACAAGACTGCCATGTCCACCTACAGCACAGCCCGTCTCAGCTTTGTAACCCCCCGCCATCAGAGAACCGCAACATGCCAGTGTGAAGGTATGTGGATCCATGACTCTAAACATTCACATTTTAATGCGATTCTGCTAGTAAGGAAATGATTTTTGTTCAAAACACCCTCTAAAACTGACAAACTTTTGCCACCCAAATGTTTGCATTTAGGTGGCAAATGTCCAGTCGAGAACAGCATATGTGAGAACAACCTTTGTCCTGAGGGAATGGAATGTGTGGCCAACTTCAGAGATACCATATACAGTTGTGTGTGTCCAGAGGGTAAAAAGGGAAAGTGTTCTGGTAAGTCCTCCTTTAAGACCCTTGATGAATTACACAATAACTCTCACCTCAATTTGGGTACAAAATCTTTTATTACACTAGCTTAATACTTACTTAATCCTCACACCACTCCATACACTGATCATTCCACCATCATCCAAGTAATACCTGCTGTGTGTCATGTCAGATGGGCACTCCTTCACATTCAGCGGCAGTGGCTATGTGAAATATCGTTTGATGGAGAATGAGAACAAGGAGCTGATGAGACTGTCCCTGAGACTTAGGACCTTCGCCAGCCATGCCACTGTTATGTATGCTAAAGGAACAGACTACAGTATTCTCGAGGTGAAATTTTTCATTTGAGTATGTGCATGTTGCTGTAAATGTACAGTATGTCTCTGTTAATTAGGGATTACACAGATTTACCTGACTCTCTGATAACGAATATGTTGACTTATACCTAATCACTATGCTCTTCTGAGAATGCTTAATTCATTACACTGGTCAACACCAAATTTGTTGTTCAAGTATTTTCAGCTGGTTTGAGATCATTTTGGTGCGCTAAACCCAAAATTGACACTGTTTTTGCCCAATCAGGTCAGCTTTCTGAACCAAGCTACATTCTTGTTTTTTGATGGGGTTTTTTCACAAGCACGGGTATTTTCACATCATACGATGCAAAATTCTTATAAATCTCTTGCAATTAATGAACTCTTAAGATGTTATATGTTCCAGCTTCTGACAAATTGTTTTTTATATATATATTACCGCACATGTGAATGAAATGGCTTCGACTAGGGGATCTTGCAAAAAAAAAAAAAGAAAGAAGGGTGGCGTATTCTGCCACATCTCCATTTTAGTCATGTGTTCTGTCAGAGAACTATTTTTTTCCTAAAACTGTTTTTAGGGGAGAATTATTCACAAAAATCAACTGATCATATCACAAAAATTTTATCAATTTTATCAGATGATTGGATTGTCCTAAATCAAATTAGCATAAAAACGTGACCTGATAAAGAAAAATGTAATTTTTGGATTCAGTTGTGCAAAATGGTCCTAGTTCAGTTGTACTTTCATTTTTTTATTTTTTTTTATGTAACCCAGTGTTTCACAGCAATTGACAGCTTCAGATTTATTACCAGTGAAGACAAACAGAAAAATGAATGTCAAGTGGCATTGCACCAGCAATGATTCATGACAGCGTCAGATGCTGTGTTATGGCATTTCCATAATGTATACATTTTTAATCCTATTCACTCTTCCCTTGAAACTTAAATTCATCATACTTTCAGGGCCACAGAACCCATCTGAATATAGCCTGAATTTGAAAAGAGAAAAAAAATTGTATATATGGTGGTCCCTCGTTTATCGCAGTTATCGATACGTTATCAAAATAACCCGCAATAGACGAAATCCGCATTTTTTACAATTATTATATGTGTTCCAAGGCCAAAAAACCCCTAACCACACACATTTATACACTTTTCTCAGACAGGAATTAACATTTTCTCACCTTCCTCTCTTATTTGAACACTCTCAAAGTCCAAACTTTCGCAGATTAAATTTTGTTTCCTGCTATCACTGATCAACAGAGCTAAAGCAGACTCCATCCTTACGATGGTCTTGTTGCGGACAGTTACAACCCTTTTTGCATCCCTGTTAAAACTTGTTGCTGCTGTCGTCCTTATGTTATTTTCGTCCTTCCTATTGCAACGAACCGACAATTCATTTATTACATACTGGCGCCCTACAGCCACGTAGCTTTTACCTTCCTCTAGCATGTCCAGAAGTCCAACTTTTGGGCGCAACCACAGGTATCTTTTCCCTCGCAGTTCTTTTCATTGACATTATGGGGGTTTTTTTTCGGGTAAAAAACTTGCAAACATACAGTACAGTGCTTCAGTATGGATCCCGGCAAGTACCACTGGTTCTCCCTCAACTAATCAGGACACCAGACACAATGTGTGTTCATACTGTACGCTGTAAAAAAAAAAAGGGCAAAAATTACTCAAAAAAAACAGTATGGCCGAGAAGGCCATACCTGCATATAATCTGCCGGTTTCATGTTGTATAATGAGATATTTACTCAGAAAGACAGGGTACAGATGTTTTTTTTTAAGTCATCTCTATGCCATGAATTCTTTCCGGTGCTCCCTCCAATGTCTCACCGATGATTCATTGATGCCAAGTGGGTACACAGTCCCTCTGTTTTTCCTCTTTGATAGCCAGATTGATTGCCTTTACCTTTAAAAACTGCATCAAATGCCTGTCCTCTTTTGTTTTTGACAAGGGTGTATGCATGATGCGCAAAATTCAAGTCAAAACTACCGCATACTGTAGGTAGGGTCTCCCTCGGCACATAAACTTTCCTCACATATCTGTCTCACTTTTGCGCGTCCCCTGGAGGCGTTAGCCTCTAAAGATCTATTTGAAAGCCACACTGGTGCAGAAACCACAGGGCTCAAACCATGAGAAAGAAGTTGCAGCTTGTAGTCTGAATTTTATGGAAACTGAAATTGCAGGGCTTCCGTTCCAAAGCTGAATGATGAATATAGCAATGATATCTAAGGTGATATACTCAACGTACACTATACTATATACTGCACAAGTCTCTACAAAAACTATAAAATGTTTTTCACCTTGTTACTTCATTTTCCTAATTCCTTGATAGATTGTGAATGGCCGTTTACAGTACAAGTTTGACTGTGGTAGTGGCCCTGGCCTTGTGTCAGTCCTCAGTGCTCAAGTGAATGATGGGGAGTGGCACTCAGTTTCACTGGAAGTGAATGGAAACCATGCTACACTCGTGCTGGATCAGCAGCAGGAGGCCTCAGGCACAGCACCGGGCACTTTACGCACTCTCAACCTTGACAATAATATCTACTTTGGCGGTCACGTGCGCCAACACTCCCCAACCCGTCACGGACGCAGCCTTAAAGTCACCAATGGTCTCCGTGGCTGCATAGAAGCAATTACATTGAATGGCCAAGATCTGCCCCTTAACACGAAGGCTCATCAAGCCCACGCTGTGTTAGAGGACATCGTGGATGTGGCCCCGGGCTGTGCTCTTACACCCACTGAGCGGTGCTCAAGCAACCCCTGCATGAATGGAGGGATGTGCACATCTCTCCCCAATGGAGGTGACCTTTATTTCAGTATTCTGCATTTTCAGAACCATTTAATAGTCAAAATGAACTTGTATTGACCATCTCTATGTACTGTATTTGAAGGCTACTTCTGTAAGTGCAGCACTTCCTTCATGGGCACCCACTGTGAGATTCCCATCAGCCCCTGTGCCTCCAACCCCTGTCTATACGGTGGCACCTGTGTGCCTCATGCAGATGACTTCTACTGCCAATGCAGAGGGCAATACTCAGGACAAAAGTATGTCTTAACATTATTATATATAATTTGCAAGGATAACTGCTGTAAATTCTGGACTATAGAATGCACTATAGAATGCACTAGTATATGAGAGGCCTAGTGCCTCTTATATACTATATTATATACTAGATTTGAGAAGAAAATAAACTCTGTACATATATAAACTGCACCTGAACATAAGCTGCAGGTTTTCATGTTGTAACATGGGATATTTACACAGAAAGACTGTACAGAGAAGATTTATTGAAACATGGTTTTGATTTAAGACGTTAAACATAGTTTTGATCAAAGACATGGGGTGTTTTTTTCAAATTGGTCTAAGAATCAGCAGTACGGCATCAACACGACATAAACATTACCGTAACTTGCTTGGTAAGAAAGTCTGCTTTTATGACCTCTGAAAGCCTTTGTCATCTTTGTCGCTTCCTGCTATCCTGCCCCATCGTGGCCGTCAGCCAGTAAAAATCTACTAATAAACCACACCAGTGTACAAGCTGCAGGGTTAACAGAGCAAGAAAGAAGTTGCAGCTTATAGTCCAAACTTAGCTGAACATGGAGCTGTGGAGATGGGTTCACCCCATCAGATAATACCCAAATCATGTTTTCCGTGAGCGATATCATCTCACTTCTTTTTGTTAATTTTGCAGGTGTCAGCTTGGTCCGTATTGCAGGGATAACCCATGCAAAAACAGTGGAAAATGTATTGACAGTCTAGATGGTCCAGTATGTGAGTGTGAAGCAGGCTTCCAGGGAGAAAGGTATGGCAATTACTGGTTTTATTGGTCGCACCTAGTAATTACTAATAATTACTCAACACCAACTAGATTACTAGTACAGATTCTGTGTTCTGACAGCAAATCTTTATGTCCTTTGCATAGGTGCCTCAATGATGTTGATGAGTGTGTCAAGAACCCTTGTGCCAATGGCGGTCAGTGCCAGAACACCTATGGCTCCTACAAGTGTAACTGCTCTGTAGGGTTCAGCGGGCAGATGTGTGAACTCCGTGCCGAGGTTCGCAATGAATTTATCTCCACCTCCTGGAACATCGGCCTGGAAGAAGTGATCGGCATTGTGGTCTTTGTGTCAAGCATCTTCATCCTCGTCCTCCTCTTCATCATCGTCCGCAAGAGGGCATGCTGCAGCATGTCAAAATCTAACAGTGACAAACATGTTGGGGGCTCCAATCTTCCCCACTCCTTTCTCCAGAGACCTTACTTTGATGCCAAACTGAACAAAAACATCTATTCAGACATCCCACCACAGGTCCCTGTGCGACCTATCTCATACACTCCCAGCATTCCAAGTGACTCGCGCAACAACCTAGATCGTAACTCATTTGAGGGTTCAACCATCCCGGAGCACCCAGAATTCAGCACCTTCAACCCTGATTCAGTGCACGGACACCGCAAGACAGTAGCTGTTTGTAGTGTAGCACCCAATCTCCCTCCTCCCCCGCCCTCCAACTCTGTTTCAGACAGTGACTCTATCCAGAAACCCAACTGGGACTATGACTATGATGGTAAGCTAATGATTTATCAAACTCTGTAGTCAGTTCTACTCAGTGCAACAAGATCAAAATTGCAGCCACAAACAATGTGCTGAAGACCTTTCAATATCTCAGCCGTACTCGTAAATTGAATTGTGACACCACAAAGTACAATTTTTGCACTCTTTTAAGGCGTTTCAGATATTACATTTGCATGGCGCAAGTGTAAGAATATATTGCAAGCTTGCATTCCTCTGCCCTTTCAGCAAAAGTAGTGGACCTGGACCCCTGCCTGAAAAAACCTGTTGAGGACAGTGCTTGTCACCCCTATAACACCAGGGGCAGCATGTCTGAAGTCCAGTCCCTGAGCTCCTTCCAGTCAGAGTCCTGTGATGATAACGGTAAGGTGTCTGTACAATAAATGGACCAGATTTAACTCAAAAGAAAAAAAGGTTGTGAAATGACAAATTTACTTGCCAAATCAGAGGCTAGCGTGTCGTAGCAGAGAGCAGTAGTTTGCTCCACTTTGCTTGATACTTAGCTGTGTCGCACAGAGCATTGTCTCCCAACCTTTTTTCAGCCGTTGCACACAATTTACATTGCAGAAAATTTCACGGCACACAGCTTTCGTGGCCATGATTTGTCGGGGGGTGGGGAGGGTTTGCATGCGCCTATCTTTCCGCGTTCTGCCATGAGTTGTTGGAGTACGGGGGGAGGGTTTGTGCTGCACTGCGACACACCTGACGACTTCTCACAACACACTAGTGCGTAGGCACACTGGTTGGGAAACAGTGGCATAGAGAATCATTGTGCATGCTCATTTTGTGTGCTTTGCATGCTGAGAATGAAAGGCCCGATGGCAGCCCAAGGTCACATTCTTTTCTCTCTTTTTGTATAATTTTTTTTTGCTGCGGGGCATCAGCACCCATATGGATTAAATCAGTCCACAGATCCAGAACAAGGTTTTAAGTAGGGCTCCAGTCTGTAAGTCCCCACTCATTACCTGTACAGATGGAAGATTTCAAAACAGCTTGATGCGTGTTATTCTCCTGGGATGCTAGGATTCTTTCATTATCATTTTGACAGTGCTTCACTTCAAAAACATCTGATCAGTAATTCCAATTGATGTCAGGTTAAGCTTTATGTCATCCCTCTTTTTGTCAGCCTTTTTGCATGACATTTTGTCACAATTTTTTTTTTTTTTGTCACAATTAAATGGATCAAACAAAGAACAGGGAATACTGCTTAGCAGTATACGATGTTCACGATATGTCTCTCATGTTCTTTTCATATAACACTAATTGAAACTTTAACCATCATTTTGAGGGAGGGATTTGGAGTAACTAGCATCCCTTCCATTGACCTTAAAACTCGGTAATTTAACCTTAATCTAATTAATCTAAGTTGCCAGGGAGCATGTCAAAATGATTTTGAACAGCCACAATTTCTATCCTTCAGTTTGCTGGCAATGGAAAAGTTTCTGTTCACAATTTAATCACAGGAGAATTTCACAAATTCTTCTGTCTGTACTGTCAATGGCACCACCAACCAATACACACCCCTCTAGCATCTCAGTATGGTGTTGTGTGTGTTTTGTCACACAAACAAACCAAACCTCTTTCCTATCCCGCTGTGTTGTATGCCACCATTGTGTTATCTTCAGCCATGACACAGACACTCAGCATTTGGGGGGGGCAGCAAAGGCAAAATGCGCTTAGCAGCAAGAACAGTAGTTATAGTGTTCAATGGTGCTCAGGTTGCTGTTGCTGCCCTCATGCCACGACCGTCACACGTGTCTGTACTCTCTTGACTTAACCAAATCCAATGAACTAATTGTAGATTCTTCCCAACCCACTCTCCTCTCCCCCTACTTTCCACAAGACTCCATAGTGACAGTAATCCACCTTGTCACCTCTGTTATTGACACGGTGGAAAGAGAAGGTATTCTTTTATTGCTTCCCTCTGACAGTAGTATTGTTCTTGGTGTTGGGTTGTCAAATAAAGGATATACATGTGCCAATTTCTTAGACCGGTTTACCACTGAAAAGCAATATTGTCCCATCCTGACCGAAATATGGACATGCCAATGCTTACGTGTCAATTGCCAAAATGGGGCAACCTGTGTAAGAAAGTGGCAAGATGAGTTCATTACCCCTTTTTTTCATTTCAATGTTGCATTATCCATCACATTTCATCTCTGTTGATAGTAGTGTTCACTGTCTCGGGTTTTAATATGACTTCTTCTCTCTCCCCTCCTTCTTGCCTCATGTTAAGAGTCTTTTTTGGCTCATGATCTCAAGAACCCAAGAGGTGACTTTTCATCTTTGTTTGCCTGATATTCACTGTTGTTTCTTTCTCTCTCCTTACTCATTAATCCCAAACTAGATGTGCAGAGTGTAAGATATAACAGCTGCTTTTTTAGGACTATGTCTATGTTATGTTCAGAGTGACAGTTTGGTCCTGCATGGTTGAGATGCTATAAAAATGTTTAATTCTTTGCTCATGAAGTAATCATGAACACAGCCCCGGCTCTCTCTGTACGTGTCTGTTGGGGTTTAAGATTGTTGAGTGTCCTTAGTTTGTTGCAGGATGTTATTCATCTAAATCTATCCAAAGTGGTTTGGATTACCTATATGAAACTGTTGTTGGTGATGGAAAGCAAAGATGTTTGTGGTTTTAATGTTTGCTCTGTGTTGATGTTTTTCTTACAAAAGTGGTGTGACAGTGTGTATTAATGAACAACCTGTAGTGTTGGTGTGAAACTTAACTGTATTTTTGTTGCATGGCGTGGGTTTTAACATTAACATGATGGTGTTTGTTGAATGCAGCTACAGTATATGTGATTGCTCTGTGTTTAAACAAAGCTGTTTTGATTAACAGATCTCTTACTTTTGCACTTTTGGATTTTTTTGAACACACAGGATATCACTGGGACACATCTGATTGGATGCCAAGTGTTCAACTTCCTGGAATCCAGGAGATCCCGCAATATGAGGCTGTGGAGGCACCCGCTCCGCTCTACACTGATGCGAATGCCATTGACACCGACTACTATCCAGGTGGATTTGATATTGAGAGCGATTTCCCTCCTCCACCGGAGGACTTCCCTGCAAGTGACGAAATGCTGCCGCCACCTTTGCCAGAATATAGTGACCGCTGTGACACACTGCGTTCCTTGGGCAGAGAGCTGAATCCCACTCCGGCAAGCCCGGGGGACTCAGCAAGGATTCGCCAGCGTCCGGCCTTGCCTCAGCTCTACAGCCTTAACCAGTATCTACCACAGCACTCCTATCCAAATGACAGGGCTGACACAGAGGGCAAGGGGGCCTCCTCAACCACAGCCACAGCCACAACCACCCCAGCCTCTACCCTGGGCACCAGTGGCTACAGAGGGCCTTTCCCTCTAGGATGCAGTCGGGACTTTGACTCACCAGGTTTGGACAACATGTCCATGTCTCTCTATACATCCACAGCCTCGTGCTCAGACATGTCAGCGTGTTGCGAGGAGTCTGAGGTGATGATAAGCGACTACGAGAGTGGTGATGAGGACCACTTTGAGCGGCTAGCCATTCCAGCGATGGACTCCCAACAGCACACTGAAGTCTGACACTGGATCCAAACAAAAGTGCCTGAACTGACACCTACACCTTATGTTACAGCTGTCCCCTTAAATACACCACACATCTCTAACTCCTCCCCATACATGAACAATATGCATATACCACTGGTGGTAGAAAGTTAAAATGTCATACACCATCAAGACAAAAGCGAATACAAAGAAATATCTTTGGAATGCAATTAAATTGAAACAATAACTTAAGTAAGCTGCAATCAGGGGTTTGAAAATAAGAACACAGTTAAGGAAAGCGCCTGAGTTCAGCTTTTAAGTTGCATTAACTACCACACATACTGCAGTCATTGTCAATTGTAAGAAATCATAAACTGTAACAACAGTCAATTAGACCTTGAAAGATGAGGTTCTTTAAGAATGCTGAATAACCAATGTACTGAACACCTCTATCAAAGAAGCACAACATTTAAAAAATACTGTGGTAGAGCATACGTGACTTAAGGCCGTACTTGATAACAATTAACAATTGATTACTTGGGGGTATTTGAAACAAGTTTTGAAGGACATTGAGCTTGAGACCAGCAATTAGAGAGATTGGCATGTTGGCGTGTGCTTAAAATTTTGAATAAGCCCTGGAGATGTTGCTATTGCTTTAAGTGTTGTCATACACAGGAGGTTGATGGAATGTCTCTTAAGTAAGCATTGACACAACAATGATCCTGGGGAATATACTGCATTTCACAATGATGTTTTTTGTTTCTATACATAAATCCACATGAAACATTTTTATACAAGTTCGCATTTTCAATGTAAATTTAACTGTACAGTTTTGATTTTAAAGTTTAGTAGGTTTTGTAGATATTCTATGCTTTTATTTTCAAGGAAAATAGTTCAATGGTGTGACATTATCAGCCTTACCATGAGTACATTCACTAAAAGAAACATTTAAAAAGAGTGAGAAGCGTGTTGCTGTTGTGTATTTGTAATGTTTATCGTCTCCTGCTCATTTCAAAAAGGGTCTTCAATGAATGACTGCATATTCTTGTGTTGTGTTTTTTTTTTATTTGTTTGTAAATTTTGACTTTGGAACCTCTTTATTTTTCCACCAAGGAAATGGGACCCAATATATTTATAGTGCAGAATTATCCATGGACACATGACTTTTTCCAGGTGTCTGCATCTGTGTATGTGTGAGCAATGCTATGGTCTTGTTAAGATTTTTATTGAATACTGCCACGAGCTCACGCTTTCCTATTGGCAATAAATTATTCCTAAAAAAAATATTAAATGAGTGTTGGTCCATCTTTTTGCTTGTTGTGTTCTCAAGAGAGTCAACTCTGCCTTGTAGTAGCATTAATTAATTTGGGAGGACTAAAATGTGTTGATAAGGAGAAGACATTGAGCATTTTTGGATGCTGGAAGGTATTTTTATAGCTTGCAATGATCCTATCTATATTTTTTCAGCTTAAGAGAAGCTGCAGTTACTGAGACACAGGAAGTAAAGGATTGACACAATGCCTTGGGCACCTACAGATATAGTCATAAAGCAGCATAAAACAGTAATAAAGCAGAGCACAAGTCCCACATGATTAAACAATTCAGCATAGAATTACTTGTTTGCTTAAGACGTTGAACAGAAATTCCCTTAGATAATTGGGAATCAGGAGTCTTTTATTGTCATTGCAGCAATTGAATTGTGTAATAAAACTAAGGTGCTGAATTCCGGTGCAAAGGAGTGGTAGGAGGAGACAAAAAAAAGACGAAACAAGAGAGGGTCTTTATACAGAAGAAATATGAACACACAATATATACAGTATAAATTTCGGTATGAATAACAATATGAATGATGATAGCAGCGTTGATGGGGTTAGGATGTTTTGAAGGTGACCGGAGTGTTCAGCATTTAATGTAAACTGTTCTAATCTAATACTGTTGAGGTGACTTATGGCAGCTAGGTAAAAGCTGTTCCTAAATCTGGTAGTCCTAGATTTAATTGCCCTAAAACGCCTGCCTGAGGGCAGACGTTTAACAGTCTGTGAGCCAGGTAAGAAAGGTCCTGGAGGATCCTTCTTGCATCTCTCCTGCAGTGGGAACTGAAGAGTTCTTGCAACGAGAGGAGAGGGCTGGCAATAATCCCCTGGGCGGTATGGATGACCCTCTGGAGTTCCTTTCTCTGCGCTACTGTGCTGTTGGAGAACCATGCACAGAGGCAGTAGGTGAGGATGCTCTCTACTGTGCAGCGATAAAAGGATTTCAGAAGTTTCTCTGATATGTTATATCCCCTGAGAACCCTCAGGCAATAGAGTCTCTTCTGAGCCTTCTTCACCAGTACAGTAGTGTGAGGTCCCCAGGTCAGTTCCTCCCTGATGTTGACACCCAGGAATCGGAAATCAGAGACCCTCTCCACTCAGTTCCCATCAATCAGAAGAGGCATGATGTTGTGGGTCTTCCTCCTGAAATCAACAACAAGCTCCTTGGTTTTGTCCGTGTTCAGGAGCAGGTTGTTGTTTCGGCACCATTCCGACAGCCGCTCCACTTCATCCCTGCAGGCTGACTCATCGTCTCCAGTGATGAGCCCTACTACTGTGGTGTCGTCAGCAATCTTGATGATGGTGTTGCTGTGATGGGTGGAGGTGCAGTCATGGGTGTAGAGGGTGTAGAGAAGCACACAGCCGTAAGGTGAGCCTATGCTAAGGCTGATAGCTGTGGAGAGGTGCCGGCCTACTCTGGCCTTCTGGGTGTGCTGGGAGAGGAAGACCTTGATCCAAAGGCAGGTGGAGTACCGGAGACCTACGTCCAACAGTTTGGACACCAGCTTGTCGGGGAGGATGGCGTTGCTCTTGGCGAAGCTCTTCATCACTATAGGGGTCAGTGCAACTGGTGTGAAGTCATTAACACTGCCGGCAGATTGTTTTTTCAGTCTAGGAAATGGCATTGGGTCCTGATGTCATAATGTGATAATGTCTGGATAATTTCTTGAGGACATCCTGAGCAATGAGTTAAAGATGTCTGAACATGAACAAGTTTGGCCATGCACCTATAATTGGAGGACAACATTTCCAATTCTCTCAACTTTCTTTCAGTGAAAGAAATCGATTTAGTGAGACATAGTTGGTTTTGATGTCATGACCGACACTAAGAATCAAACATCAGTCCTGTCGGGAGTGAATGTCTAACAGCTGCCGTCTTAGTAACCCACATAGGCAGAGAGCAAAGGAGGAAACAGAACATTGAGGACCACATAATATAACGAATATCAATAACTTATTTGTTATTTGTAAAATGTATGTAAAAGTTATAGATGACAAATAGTTAAATGGTTATTTACCATTTGTTTACCCTGCAGGTTGCATGTCTCCATATTGGTTTGTGATCACCGTCAGAAAGTGCCCAGCCTTCTTGGCTCCGTGATGCATTAAAAAAGAAAGACATTGATTTTACAGTGGATTTTCCTGCTTTGTGCATATTGACTGCACTAGAAGAGGAAGATACATCCCCTAAGTGGATCGTCATAATTTACACTTAAGTCTTTGTTTTTCATCAAATACTTAACATACGTAGAAATGACATGCACACACATGGCACAGTCATATGCAATCGTGACATGCATTTAGGGAGGGACTCCAGAGTGAGGGGGGCTGCCCATGGGGATTGCGCCCCTGAACTGGTTGAAGGTTGGCTCCCTCCAGCCCCAAGCCCAGACTTCAGTCTTTTTGTCTATACTGAACCGGCCACCATCAGATCACCAGACAAAGTCCCTACAGACTGAGCCATCGGTTTGTCTATGAACGAAGATAAATATGTCAATAAAAGAACAGTGACGGGCAAATGTTTTTCTCCTTTTATTTATTCAGTCGTCAACTGAGGTTAATTCTGAGAAATTCATCAAACCTCAGAGGCAGAGAGCTCTTCCTCCCATTCTGCACACTTCACCTACGCATCAACAGGCCTCCCATCCCTCATAAGTTACCCTGACCCAGGTACAGCCAGGTCAGGTCCGTCTGAGCCGTGTTTATCTCCTCCCTACACTGACCTGCCCTCTGCTCTGCAGTGGGGCAGGAAAAATGATCTTTTGAACTTTACAGGGGTGGGCAAACAAACCTTCACTGTTACAGAATGAATACAAAGGAAGGGAAACTACTGCCAAGTTCACAGGAACATGGCAAGGACAGTCAAGGCTTCAGCCCAAACCACTATCTCACGATTGATTGACCGCCTGACCGACCGACTGACCGACCTATCAACGTGCCCAGTAGATAGTCACCCATCTATCAAACGACGGTTTCAATCTAGCTGTTTGTCTGTGTTCAACAATTTCTGAAAGACTATCTTTCAGTCAGTGAAGCTTTCAAAGCATTAAGTTATCATATAATTCATATGATAACTCATATAATCATTGGCACTGTTTACGCAATATGAAAACCACTCAGGAGTGGAGGAGCACCATGTCCAAACAAACAGGCTTTATCTCTTTTCCTAACGGTTGGGCTGATGAATGAATGAATGAATGAATGAATGAATGAATGTGCAGGTTAGATCAGAACTACTTTGTCGTAGAAAGCTTCTGAATGGGCCTAACGGTTCACAAGTTTCATTATTATGTAAATATGGCAATATTATTGTGTTAGTTCAAGCAGCACCAGCAAAATAAATGAAAAGTGTGCAGACAAAGGCAAGCAAACACTTGGTTTTTGTCTCTGTGCCATTTTCCACTTCTTACACTTCATGACAAGACAAGTGGAACAAATTCAAAGACATCATGAAGGGTCCTGGATGCCATCCTCAATGAGCAGGGCAATCAGTTTAAAGAGGGCGTGTGCATTGTGACTGTAGAGGTGCCAGCATAACTTCCTTGACACAGCTTAGCTTCCCCTTGAGCATGGTCCCGCACCCTCAACATCTAGCAGCCACCCAAAATAATAGGTATGTGTGAATATGATCGATAGATTTCAAGATTCTCTTCACTGTGCGATCATCCACACACTGCTGCCCACAGGCCTTAATTGGCCTGGTGCAGAGTGTTGCTATCAGTGTGTACACCACTCCATTGAGAGGTGATAAACGTCTCACTCTCCAGTGGATCATCTAATGCCAGCCCCTCCTAAAAAGAGGATGAGCTCACCTCCACAGGATGGACATTAAAGACTTCCACCAGCGAGAGGAGGCAATCGCCGTGGTGATGACCTCCTCTCTCCAACACTGTCAGTAATCTGTGCCCATCCCATTTCAGATTGAAAATGTGTTTTCATCCTCTGGGCAGGGACAAATGGAGGACAAACAACTGCACACTCAGGTCTCAACCCTTCCACGTGGCCAGTGTCACCCTTTTCCCTCATGGAGTGCATTAAGGCAACATTACAACCTCCAGCGTAGGCTACTAATCTCACTGCGCAGTCATTCGTATTCCTTAATCTCATGCTTCATGGATCCAGTTAAATTAGGAAGTGACATTAGGAGTTTTTCCATTACGTTAATTGTGCTCCATGTATCATGTTTAATTCATGTTGTGGAATAAGTGTAGGGGGGTGTTCTGTGTGCTTCACTCTGTGGCCTGTTGTGATGCACACCACCTAATTCTGTCAGGGTGTAGGGAAATGAAACAACCAGTGGATGGCAATATTTACCAACTCAGAGTAAAGGCGGAATGGGATGGGGGCTCAAGCACTGATCTGCCAATGTGCCCTAAGGACAGAGAGCACACACAAGGTCAATCCACGAAGCAACACAGTAAGACTCAGACACAATAAATACATTTTACTTTTACTATAGATATACATGACACCTTAACTGCACACTGGTCAGGTAGACGTCAATTTCAAAACTGTCACATCAGCACAGCTGACCAGCTAGCCTCACAAACAATAAGACAATATGGACATTTGTTGATGAAGACAAGAGCAAGGTAGAGCTATGACAAGCACAAATTTATGCTTTCTGGAAGAATTTTGATTACACAAATAGCTCACAAATTGGAAAAATAGGGATAAGTGTTATATTAATCATCATCAGAGTCATATTGATTGGTCACAGATGTCTGACTGATGATATGATGACTCACAATCTGAAAGTCATATTTTCTTTAAAAAAAAAAAAAGTAAATGAATGTAACTGTTCATTTCACACTTGACAGAGAGCAATATGAGTGGTTAAAAAAAATCAGTCTGTTTACAAACTGAAACCACCAACAACTAAATCACAAATAAAAATCCCCCAATAACTGTCTCAATAATACTCTGCGGATCAATTATCAACTAATCAAGTAATAAATCAATCATCAAAAGCAAATGCCCAGTCACATATTGAGTTAACTGTTAAGTGTGTTTGTG